>LR737385.1:3626261-3854339 GCA_902655005.2 Marronus borbonicus
CTTCTACGTTTTGGAAACCAATGGGCCGGGCGCAATTTTGTTTTTCAGCAAGATAACGCGTCAATTCATAAAGCAAAAACCATTACTGAATGGTTTAAAGAGGAAAAGATTAAAACTTTACAGTGGCCGGCACGGTCATCAGACTTAAACATTATTGAAAACATGTGGGGTGAATTGGCACGTCGCGTTTATGGCGGAGGCCGTCAATATTTCACAGTACAGGAACTGACAACTTCAATAGTGACTGAATGGCAGAATATCCCTCAAAATTATGTGTTAAATTTATATAAATCTATTAAAAACAGACTATTGGAAGTGATTAAGAACAATGGAGGATCTACGCATTACTGATCACTCATTTGTTGAATTTTGTTTTACATTTGCAACAGGGCGTCTAAATTTTTGTCGCAGAAATGTTTTAAACATTGGAGTAATAATTTATTATTTAGTTCATATATTACTGGAGGAAATATTTTTAAGTTTATTTTACTTTTATGAATAAAAACTTAATTAGATATAGTTTCGCAAAGAAATGTTGTAACCCTTAAAACCCGTAAAACATCTTACCGCGTCTAAGTTTTTGTCGGGGAGTGTATATGGGACTAATACTGTTAAAATTTGTTTCACTCAGGGCCATGACAGTACAAAAAGCATTCGTATATTGTATATTATTTAAAAAAAATTACATTCTGGAAATGATAACGCTTAACAACATGTAGGTATTACTCGCAGTTTACTCGCGAAAGCTAATGCAACTTTACATGTACCTTAAATGAGCTTTAGATGAGTTATATACATACCTGTAGAATTTTTAGAAGGGATTATATAATAGTTGGTGCTAGATTTTCAGAAAGCATTTAGAAAAGAACGGGTATTTTTGTAAGAAGGTTGTAACAGATACACACAGATCAGAGCTTGCGTCCTGATAGAACAGAAGCTATGAAGAGTATATAAGCTGTTGCGGAACAAAATACTAAGTATTGACTGTTTGAATTTTTGTTCTAGGAATAAATAAACAAAAAAAGCTTTATCAATTCCATTTTAAGGTATTCAGTGGTGCCTGACACTTTCTTTAACAAATGATTAAAATGTTTCGAAAATAGATGTTAATGAGGAAATGTAAATAAACCTGCAATGTACTACTAACAATTATATCCATGTATATGGTCGTGCATAAAAAAAAATATCAAAATTTTGTTGTATAACAGACATCGTATAAAATAAAATGTTTCTTTCGTGAAAAATATGATGAAACACAGAAAAATAGTTTCTGCAAATTCATTCAAAGATATTATCCCTGTATATCATTTACTGTAAGAGCGGCTGATAAGAATTATTTTTACCTACGTAATGTATTAAAGTTTTGAGATTATTTCTTAAAATATACGGAACAATTGATACTATATACAATCTGTAATATATCGTGAGAACGGCCTAGTTAATGATAATTTGATGCCATACAAATATACAGTGTGTCCTATTAAAAAGTAAAATTCACTGAAAAATGTCCAAAGATATTGATTCGAGAAGAATATATCGCACGCCATTGCATTTTACATGAAAAATGGTACACATTTGTTTTTTATAGCTTAAAGTAATATTAAAAAAACGAGGCGCCTATGTTACTTTTTTTCTACCGTATTCTCTGTTCAGATTGTAGCCTGCAATCCCAACGAAAATGGGTCACTCTGTACGTCAACGAAAATGTTATCAACACAAACGACATATTGTATGAACATAACTTTTTGCTATAATCCTTCAGTTAGGGATAGATGGTACTTCCGCATACAATAATGAGTTGTGTGTACCTGTAAATGCTCCAAATTAAATATATTTGTCATCTTCTGTGATTGATCTATTGTTGAACAATTCTGGATATTTTGTTGCTATAACATTATAACCCATTTCAAGGAACAAGAAATATCCATTACTGTATAACGAACTAAGTAGAGCATCGCGTCGCGCTCCTTCACACAGCATCTTGCCACACATCTTGCAAGATTACTCAGTGGTGCTTATTTGCTACACTTGTAAGAAAAATGTACACTATATGACTGCTTAAGTATTATTATTATGTTCGACGACTTTATTGTGACTGTTGGCTTTACTTTTGAGCAAAAAAAAACTCCTGTATCCATTAATGCTTATATGTACAGGTTTTAGAATTTTTACTGGTTTTACTACTTGCCTGTATTTGATGTTCTGACGCTAATATCTGTTCAATCGTATCTTTCCTAAATATATTTTACAGAACTATCCAATTTTATTTTTTAGTCGTTGAATAGCTGCTGCCACAGGGATTTGTGTGCGTTTTGAATTTTTCCGAAGTATGAAATCTGATCACAAATGGTTTTCTTTACCTTCCTCTTCGAGAAAATCCGGTTAATAAATCTCGAAATTGTTGCAAAAATCTACTTTTTAATTTTTTAAATTTTGCCAAGCTGTTATTGGAAGTGACGACGTTTGGGGGATGTTATTCACATTAATTGTGTTTTTCTAAAAATTTACATAAAAAGTCATATACAGCAAATTATCGGTAATAAGCTCCATGTAAGAAACAATAAATTAGGGAAAAAAAATGCTACGAAGAACAGCTTAATACAACGTAAAATGACTAAAAAAGTAAAGAAAAGTATCATAATTAAATAAAATTTTTATCCTTAAGTCTGATTTGCACTGCCATCTTTTCTGTGTTAGTGATATGTGAAAGGAATACATTTCCCTGCAATATAATGCAGGAAATTTTTACTGTATTAGGTGTGTGGTTTGGCTATTTATACATAGGTGGTACGGAAAAAATGGCTACAAATTTCTGGTTTCTGAGGAAAAAAGAATAAAACTTAACAACTTAACGCTTGTTGCAGAATTTTATTTACATATGACGTATATTACATTATTTTCGCTATATATATTCAAGTTGTTTGTATAATATTTAGAGCATGATCGATTGTGTGGTATTTTTCTAAATTTGGAGTTTCCTTTGGTAGTAAAAAGTGTATAACTGGACTGAAGCATTCCTTTTTAATTTCTTGTGTTTGCTGCTTAGTGAACAGGCTAACAATAATGCTAACAATAATTGTTATAGCCACTCCAAGAATGCAATACCAGTAGAATGACATCCGGTATAGAATCAATATATCTTCTGGATTAGCATCTCTGTAGGATATATAAGTGTAAGCTTTTCCTGGATATTGTATTTGTGCACATACAAGGTGTTAAAAGTGCCACAGACCTAGAGGTGGATTATACGGCTCAGAATATGCAGAAAAGTCTTAATGAATGTGGGTTTGGAAATGGACGGTTTCGAAAATACGGAACATTTTGGGTGTACGCAACTTTTTTATTATGTGCAAATAAACAAACAAGAAATGTAATTTATAAACAAACAACTGATATAAAAAGCGAAAGTGCCTTCCCTGGCAACATTTTTGCTTCAAGGACTTTCGAACTTAAAAGCTCCCGAGTGGAATTCAATTTGTGGCATCCTTGATCTACTTTAATGACAATTGAATAATGCGCCGAAGCACCATCGTGCTGTAGCCACATTTATTGCATTTGGTTCAAAAGAATGTCGTCTAAAAGATTACTTATTTAGTTCGTGATGGAGTTCAGGAGAAAGTTTAGGCAAACAGCGCCTGTTAATTGTTTTGGTAAAAGTACCGGACTTAGTACTCTGATACCCAAAATAGTTATTGTGGAAATTAGAAACCTCATATCGTGTGAAGTCGGGTTTACAAGCAGACAGAACATTGGCATCGAAATTACGTAGAAACCAGCGGTAAAAGCCAAACGTTATTGATAATCTGGTTGGCCCGCGTTCATTGAACATGTTGAGGCTGCTTTTAGTAGAAGATCGTTCAAGTAAAAGGAACACTGTTCCCTACCTTTACTGATATTCTGCGCAAACTTGTCTCCGGATTCTATTCTACGCGTACTGGAATTGTTCCTTCTGGTTCAGGGATGGATATCTCTCTCATAGGCCTATCGGAATCATAGGATTGCCTATGCCAACTACGACAGGAAAACGTAATCGTTTGCAAAAAATACACAAATGCTACTTTATCGTAACTCCGACACCTTGCATTTAAGACTTTTCTGCATATTTTCAGGTACATTCCCTCTCTTCCTTTAACACCCCGTATAGTAAATACTAACGAAACTGATTGTATGCTTGCTATTGAAATGTTTGTGAAATTTTGACAACCATCTGTATGCAAGGGTCGCGTTGGATATTGTAGCACTCCTTGGTTTTCGTACCATTGACGACCAAATATTATCCATGCCATTATCACTAAAGATGCTGTACCACCACATAAGACACCCTAAAATGCATACATCGATCTTCTAATTGTTGTTTTGAAAATTACGTATATTATCTTACTATGCTGTTGACCATTGGTATAAGCATACCAGCGCTAAAGATACCAACCATAGCACCTGAAGTAACTCCGCTTAGGCTGTACGTAAGTGCTAATATACCACCTAACTTTTCGATTACAGATACCATGGTAGTGCTGATGACACCAATAATGACTACCAGGCATTTGAGAATTGCACTCACCTTTCCTTGAGAAATATTTTTTGGCATAAATGGTGAGATAAAATCATTGTAAATGGTGCCTGCTAAACAGTTCAATAATGCTGAGAGCGTGCTAAAATAAGATGTATCCTAGTCTGCATTCGAAAAATAACGAAAAGTTAATCAATTGTATGATCGTTTGGTCAATAAACAAGTGTTACAAATATCAATTTTTAGGCAATTTATGAATAGTGAACCGTTTTGGATGGGTTGGATGGGTCTTTTAGATATGGACTGAAAACAAGAAGATTAAATATGGTTTTGAAATTAGGTTAATACAAAGAAGAAAGAGCTATAAAAAATCGCGGAAAATAAAATAAGGGAAGCAATGGAGTTGGTAGAAAAAAAAATAGAAAAAATGGTAGGATAAGACTCAACATTACTCTGACAGGGGAAGGTTGGCATGAACGACGAAGAACGTATGCAGTAGACTAAGGAATTGCTTTTGATATAACGCGATGTAACCGGCATAATGGTTAAGAACGTATATATATATATATATATAAGCAATATTACTATTAACAAAAGCTCAAGTGACTGCATTATTATCCACATCCAATGCTTCTAGCAAAAGCTCTTGTTAGCAAACTTCCTTCTTCTTTTCAGAAATTAATGACAAAAATATTATAACAGTTCCTTCGCATATTGAAAAGAAACCTTTGGTGATTTAGTTAATAAAATGTCGAAGGAGTTTCATATTGTATTTTCTTCTTCTACTGGCGTCCACTTACTAGACGAAAGGCTTTTCGTGGTAAACCCTATCCAGATTGCTGATTTGCATTTAATTGGTGCAAAAATTGACCTTTTGAGATTCATAGACGAAGTTACAAAGGATATGCTACTGGTACTGGCCCAACCAAAGACCAACAATCAACCGACAAAGCGATCTACTGGAGCCAAGTAAAACCAAACAAAGGCCGCAACTACTTAGTGTTTTGTTCATTACAGAATTTTAGCAGTTGCTTCTTTAATAATAAATAAGCAAGTCCTAGACCCACTAGTTTTCGTCATTTTATGCTTGGATTTACCTAAGCGCGGCGCTGAATATTCCAGCTATAAACAATCCAGGTAAACCTGGTACTGAACGAGCTACGTCTGTAACATAATATGGTAGCAGTTGATCGGCACGTTCTATCGCGCCTGATGTTAGAGGATCACAACTCGAATATCTAGCGAAAATTATCAATCCAGTGAAGACACTAAACGATATCATCATTACTTTCCCAATCGCATACACGCACATCGTTCTGAAACAATAAAAAAATATCGGAAGAAAAGAATGAAATCAATTGTCGGTAGTTTTCATTTTACCGTTTTACATCGTTGTACGTCGGCAATGACAAACACTTTTGAACGAACTCCTGATTAATGCTAATTTCCTTCAGCCACATGAACGTCATTCCAATTAAACATGACCAAATCGTCTCTCGCTTAGTTATGTCCATTTCAAATCTGCACCACAATTTATTAACGCAAAATCTACGTACATAAGTCGATTGCCAAATAGTACTTACGAAATGTCCAGTCTTTCATTCTCCGTTACTTCTTTCCAAATATGAGCGAAGCCACCAGTAGATATTACACCGAAACAAAATACTGCTACCAACGCAATAATCATTATAAAGAATTGTAGTGTATCTGTCCATACGACTGTTTTTAGACCTCCTATTGTAGTGTAGAATATGCATACGCCACACACAAGAGGACTTATCATATGCACACCAATTCCAGTTGCTAAAATATTTAGTTCGAAGAAAAACAAGGTGGAAATATTTAACTTACGGATGAATACCTTGCGAGAAAGCTAAAGCAGGTACGTATATCACGATTGGCAAAAATAGTATATTTGCTACGGTGAATAACACTGAAGCTAGTATTTGAATCTTTTTGTTGAATCGAATTTTTAAATATTTGAAAATACTGTCTATTTCTAATTGATATAGAACGGGAAGATAGACGAAGTATGTTATTATAGTTACCCAGATTTGTGCAGGGCATGCAAACCAGTATCCCACACCATACTTATAGACGTCAGACGGAACTGCTAGTAGTGTTACTCCTGATATAGAACTGAAATCCATAAGAAATTTAGTGGTAAAAAAGCAAAATCACGATTGCTGTATAAAAACGTAAACGTCAAGGAATTAATCATGTCAATATCATCAACAATCACACTCGGGAACATAATATTTGCATCAGTTTAAATGTCTCATCAAAGATAACCAAAACAATGCTGATGTAATTCCTCATGGTATTGATGGAATCACTTATTCCAAATGCAACGCGAGGAGAGATATATTTCTGTCTATTCTCCGTTCTCAGCGTTGCTACGAGTACTATATTCTTTGGTGCCATTTAGTGCTAAGAAATGCTCGCTTGCCGCCTACAAAACAGCGACAAACACCGGGTACAGTTCCCAAACCAACTCACAGTTCTTGAACGGCTGAATTTAAATATGTAGACGTATGAGAGCCGGATTCTTTGAATTGCGCTTTCATTATTGTTATTATATTGTCCGTCTAGAAAGTATCTGGATTTTATTATTTTTCTTAATTTTAATATATTTCTTTTTTGTTACATCGTAAGACAAAAGTAATGCATCAAGTAGGTTGTGCCGACTGTAGGCCATGGCAAAAATCATATAACAACACTTGCTGTCAAATATTGTTGATTATCAACAGGCTTAATATTTGTGAAATAATGTCGCAAGTAGAAAGAAGAAAGTTGGTGGAATATTTGTATAGAAAAGATGTTCAAAACGTTAAAAACTTAGTGCAATTGATTGAACTCGGAGAAAGTGCAGTATATGATACAATAAAGAGGATAAAAAATAGGAGAGATATGAGCCATGGACCAGTTTCTGGAAGACCCCGTAAGATTAGCGGAAACAATCTAAACGCTTTAGTGACTTTAGGACGACAAAACCCGCGTCTAGGGTTTCGAAAACTGGCTAACAGATTTGGAAATCAAGGTCAAATACGAGTGTGTCCAGAAACCGTCCACATTTCATTGAGAAGACAAGGTTATTTATCAAGGAAACCAAAAAAAATCCCTGTAATGACACCTCTACAAAAGCAACGAGGAATAGATTTTTGCCAACGATTTCGAGACGATAATTTTATGTTTTTATATCTGTCGAAAGTTGTTTTCAGCTTGGTGCAAATCATTTAAAAATCCAATATTTCAATTCCATATCAAGAGGAAATGTTACCGTTCAAATTTCCAAATTTCCCACAAAAATAATGGTTTGGGGAGCAATCTCTCAGCATGGTGCTATACCCCTCTATATAATTGATGGCACCGTTAATAGTGCAAAGTATTGTGAAATTCTTAATGGCTTTCTTCTTGAAACGGCTCGCGCTTTATATCCCGGAGGCTGGCGTTTTCAATAGGATAATGCAAGATGCCGTACCTCTGCCTACACTAAAGCTTGGATGCTAGAACAAAACTTGGCAACAATTCCATGGCCAGCTTCCCCACATCTTAGTCCCATCGAAAACATATGGGGACTAATGAAAATTGAAGTAGAACGAGCAGCACCACGAAATGAAGAAGATTTGATTCGGTCAATTTTATAAGCCTGGACCACTATCACCGAAAAGTATAGCGTTGACCTCGTTTCGGGATTACCTGAACGTTTGGTTAAGTGTTTGCAGTTAAATGGAGATTGTATTAGTAAATGAGATGAATTATTTGTTGTGATCTTATTATTCAAGTAATAAAAATATATACCGTCAAATTATAGCTATGCTTTTTGTTTTCCGGATACTTTCTAGATCGACTATATGTCTATCATGATCTTTAATAAGGGAACTGGTTGTAATATGAATTATTTTAGCAATATGAAATACTTAAATTTTAAATGTATGGCAGCACCTTTGTAGGACTTATATATTACACTAAAATGAAACCAATTCCTTTTGAATGCACAGTGGATTAAAAAATCCACTTCCACTCAAAATTTCCGTTCTAAAAAAAGTCTCTAAATCTTCGTGATTATTTTTGAAGTGCGAAATTAGTAAACTGCCTGGACTACTGGTGGCCAAGCCAAAAGAATGAGTGACGCCATGCCTTTTACGATGTCTATACGAAAGAATCGAATGAAAGTATTATTCAAAAACTAAAAGAATAGATCGTTTAGATTTTTATTATTTGACCTCCTGATAATCCTGAAAATCGTTGTTCGGACATTGCCAGCCGGTTCACGAGCAGGTTTTTCAATATTAGATATCGTATCGTACAAAGTCGTAATTTACTACCTAATTTCGCTTGGAGCCGTTAGATCACAGCATTTTTTGCCGTTTTGTCGTATTGCCACTTTTCCCTGTTTCATAGACTCTATATGTGTATAGCCCTTGGTCTTACTCTTTACTGCAGGTAATATAGAATATTCCATATTCTTGTCCAAATGTGTTGTTTCATATTACTTTTTTAATGCGACTACACCTCATCGTTTACCATCTTTCCCGTACCAAGAAAGTAATTGCGGCCATTAATTTAGATAAATCTGCTGAAATTTCTTAGTCACCGCACAAAACTGATTATACAGTGAGGTTGTAAAGTACTCTTAGTTAATTGTTACTATTTCTCTATTTTATCGATTTTTGTTAAATTTTGTTATTAAAAATCGTTCAAAATTATTAGTTATTGGTAGAGAGCATGTAAATTATTTAGATATGTTTTATTGCTTTTAGGTTAGTTTTCCAACAAACCACGTAAAATTTGAGCCAATTTTAATATTCATTAAATCTGCTAATAAAAGACGTTCAATTTGTATAGTACGAGTGTGGCGTCTTAAGTTTTTACAAACGACCACTAAATGTCGCTACTAACGTCTGACTAGTTTCGTAAAATTTAGCATTTTTTATTGTTGAAGCTGTCATCTCACAGAAATCGGCCGAATAGTTAGTTTATAATAATCGTTTCAAAAAAAAATTTTGTGAAAAAATGGATATTGCACGTGACGGTTTCTGTTGGATGATCTTAGTAAAGACCCAATACAACAACAATGCCACGAATGGCGTTGTTCAACTTTTGGTAATGAATCAGAAAAGACTGTTTACGGAATTTCGTCGCAGTCTTGCTTCCGCCAGTGATGAATCTCGTAAGGGTCGACAAAAATCGGTGCTGCGCGCAACATGATTGAAAAGGATTGGCATGTGATAAGTCAAATGTCTTCCTTAAGCCTAAGGAAAACTGCAGTACATTTGACTTTGCATGAACATTTAAGTGTGAAGAAGACCTGTTCCTGTAAGGAAATGTTGGAAAAATTCGACAGATAGATGAAATCAGGAAACACATTCCATCATCCTTGATCATGGCAATACTAGCATTCACACAGCATATTAAACAATTGAGGGGATTAAGCATCGAATTAGTGTCTTATTGCCCGCGTACACCTGATTTATTGCCTAAAAACTTCCATTTGTTCCCGAATGTCAAATAAGAAATGTGCGGACAGCAATTTTTATCACCACAAGAAGCTGTTGACTCCTTCAAAAGCCATTCAAAAGTGTATACATTTTAATGGTAAATATTCTGAGAAACAAGAAAACGATTAAAACATTTTTTATTACCTTCTATCAAATCAGTTTCGTAGATTTTATTTTATGGTTCTGCAAGAGCAGGTTTCATTAAATTCAACACCGGATATTAAAATTGCCTCAAATTTACTTTTACTTTTCTCCCGTTGCTCAAAAGTTAGCAACACAAAAATAGTAAACCAAACTTATCGATTAAATAATTTGTTCATTACCTTGCTACCAATGATATTCCAACGGGTATTGGATTCATTTGTTTACCTCCGAAGAGATATTCTTTTGCCGATTGTTGTCCTTTAAAAATGCCAAAGTATATTCCAATTACGACGTTAATTCCCAGTATAATCCCGAAAAACATGTAATCGAACGAAGAAAATGAAATGTTAACCATGGGGTCTTTTGTATTGTTCATTTTTGCTGTTAATTGCTAAAATGGTAACTGCATTGTTAGGTTACTAAATTTACTCTGAATATTTAGAGTAAATTTAAAAACAGTGTTATCGTATTTTTTTTCTTTTTGATTGCAAGTTTGACATGAAAATCAACATGGGTAACAATATGTTTTATTTGCGAAGATTTTCGTGTCATGATAAGCCTTGAATTCACTATTGTTCATTGTACAAATTTATTTATTGAAGTAATACAAAAGTTGTAGAGCTGTTGGTAATGGGTATCCATTTAAATGCTTTTTAGTATTTACTTTTGTATTAAAAAAGCTGTATTTTTCTTCAAAGCGCTTTTATGGAATACTGACAGTAGATAGTATTGGTAATATATCATAACAACGAAATGTAAGATAATACACTTTAGAAATAGCGGCTCTATGAAAGTAAGTAATAATGCGGGTTTTGAATTACTTTATCACCACATGGGAAAAGGAGAAGTATTATAAACCAAATGATAAGAATTTAGTTAGTTGTTCTAGTAAAATTTTGCCTTTAGTTAGTGTTTAAAGAGAAAAAATGAAAATTTCACGTGAAGACTTTCCTTCGAGGAATTTTCAAAGGTCTAACACAACAACATTGCCTCGAATAGCTTCATTCAATTTTTGGTAATAATAATAAACGAACATTAGAGACGACTACTTCCAATCGATTTGCAGGATTTCTTTGAAGTCGCGCTACCATCAGTGATAAATTCGACGAAGATTGACCGAAATTGGTTGTTCCAAAAAATGTTGCTGCTGTGCCATGTAACATGATTAAAGGGCATCGGCATCTAGACTACAGCGCATTCGATCTTGCAAAAACATTTAGGTGTGAAAAAGATCTGTTGTCGATGGATTCCACATAGTTTGATCCAAACACAAAGAAAGACTTCAAAATCCGTATATAACATCGTAATAAGTGACAAAAATTTGATATATTTGTACGAACCGGAAACTAGGGAACAATCAGTTGTTTGAGTGCTCCCAGATAAACCGAATTGAACAAAAGTTGTTCGTTCATGAAGCACTTCTAAGAAACGTACGTTTCTTTCGTTGCGGTATAGCTTTGGAGGATCGAAGAACGGTTAATACTGATTGCTAACAACGATTTGTTTGCCAGAAGTCATCGATGAAATCAGAAAAAACAATCAACAACTTCGCATCATCCATAATCAAGCAATCAAAAGCCATGTTTTGGAGATACCACCTTCAGAGTAGAAAAACAATTATCAAGAACTGATTCGAACACATGAGAAAGTAAAGTAATTTTAATAGTGAAGAATTTGAAAAACAATAAAACGATTTGTAGCAAAAAATTCTTTTCTTTCATTGTTTTCGCAAAAATTTGAAAGCCATCCCTCGCTTACTAGATGTTTTTATGTTATCCTTAAAATTATTTATACTCGGAATTTTGTGTTTTTTTGCGGTTACAGTGTAAATGGCATGTGTTATGTGTTTCATTGCTTTGTTAGTATTACCTCTTTGGCTCGCTGTGAGTAGAGTGGAGTATTAACACATTCTCCAACACGCAAATAGTGACTTGAAGTTTTAACAGAGGCCATTGAAAAATCTGCCACTGACGCTGGTAGGACTCGAAGGCATAGCGTCTAATATAGCCACGATTAGAAGAACGTACTTTTCCTACTGGATTACCCAACTGTTTTTAATTTTAAAGTTGTAAAATAAACAGCTATGTAAAGAAAGCTCTTAGCATTTTATTATATAATTTTTACATAAAAAATAAGTGCTTATAAATTTTCTCTAAATTTCAAATTTGTCGGATGTAGATAGTAATAATTTGGACGTTGATTAGGGTTACTGATTAGATTCCTAATTACCGGGCTAAAGTATTTCTTTTCCAATTTTTTATTATATTTTGGTGCAAATTTGCTGACGACTAATCCAACAAGTATAACGATAGATGCTCCCATAATAAGATAACAGTAGAAGGAAATTCTGTATAATATAAATGGTGTCTCATTGGAGGAGCTGAAATTAAAAGCGATGATACAGAACGTTAATTGAGGAAAGTAACTCTTACATGTCGCTTAGTTTTGACTTTATTTCCTCCAAAATAGTGAAATTTTGACAACCAGTTGTACTGACTGGTAATGGTGGATAAGTTATTGCTTTTATAGACTTATAATACTGCGAACCAAGTACTGTCCATGACATAAAGATAAGCGAAATTATTCCTCCATATAACACACCCTATTAACAGTGAAAAAGAACATATCAGCAGATCATGGATATATCCAGTATGTGCGGACATGCCTTAGCATTTATTGCAGGAAGCAATAAGCAGACGTAAAGATTCCTAACAATGTACCATCAGCAATTCCACTCAAACTCATCGTTAATGGTACGAGGCTTCCCATATATGGGATCGTATATACTAACGCAGTATTAACAATTCCAATAGTAACAGCTACGATTTTAAGATAATTACTGATTGTCTTCTCCGAGGTACCTCTCTTTATGTAACCAGATAGGAAATCTTTGTAAATAGTTGCTGAAAGACAGTTCATGACAGCTGAAAGCGTACTAAAAATTTCGCCGTTTGAGATATAATTCATCCTTCTCAACAATTGGACTATACCTTAATGCTGCACTGAAGATACCTGCGGTGAATAAACCTGCAAGACCAGGAATTGTTTTGGCTATATCCATGACGTAGTATGGCAGAAGTCCGTCGGGTTCTTCAATTTTTCGCGACGTTAAAGGATCGCATTCCGAATATCTTGCAAACATGATAAGACCAGTAAAGCAACATACAGATACCATGGCTATTATACCAACAGCAAATATTGATAAAGCGCTGAAATTGTTAGTTTCAAAGATAGTATGTTTCACCAAAAGTAAAATGAATTACTTTCTGATTGATTTGTAGTTTGGAAGTGAAATACATTTTTGAATAATCGCTTGATTGACAGATGTATAACAGAACCAATTAACTGCCATTCCTAGAGTACTGGACCAGAACGTATCTCTACTTGTGGGATCTAAGTTAAAGCTGCAATGAAATAAATTATTTAACAGCAATTTCTAACAGCGTAGCATTTACTCGATAGAAATCCTTTTATGCTGTTTGTTCTTTTCCCATATACTCCAAAATCCACCAGTTGTCGATACTCCCAAGTAAAAGATTGTAACCATTGAACCAGTCATAAGCACAAATTGAAGTGCATCTGTCCAGACTACTGCTCTAAGTCCACCAACTGCAGTATAGAAAATACATACCACGCATATTATTGGAGTGATGACGTGAACACTAATACCACTAGCTGAAGCAAACGTATTACCAAATCTAATTAGTTACTATTTGAAGACTAATACAATACTTTCTACCTTGAGAAAAAGCTAATGCTGGTATATAAATAACAATTTGAAGATACACAAATGCTGAGATCGTATATAGAGCTGAGGCAAACGTTCTAACTTTTGAGTCGAATCTCTCTGATTCAGTATTCATATATGCTAGTAACTCGAAGTTCATAGAACACTGGCAAATATACAAAATATGTAATAGCTGAGGCTGAGACGAAAGATGCTGAAGAGAGCCAGTAACCTATTCCATATGAGTATATACAAGCTGGTACTGCTAATAATGTTACACCAGACACCATGCTGGAAAATACAAATGTTGTGTAGTGAAAAAATGGATTGTAGAGTTTGCAAAAATTGAATTGTATGTAAAAATGTCAACAGAAAAATGACTGGTTGCTAGTTGAACCAGAAGGATGAAGGTTTTCTGGAGAGTAAGTATAAAGTATAAAGATTTGGAAAACTGGGCCAAACATCTTAGGTATGGGAAAATGTTTACGATAACGATTTTATAAAAATATACAGGATGTTCCCTTAAAGAGTATGAATTAACATGAATTAAACATGGCAATGATATTTGATGACGCTACGGTTGATATAAAAAAATATGTATTGTCGAACATTCCAAGAAATAGTTCATTAAATAAAATTCGAATCGCCACTGTAGCGTGTAAGGCGTTTCAGATATCGGTCGTGAAAGAAACAGCGTCATTTCGCAAATATCTCAAATTATGTCAATTATCTCGGGAACTAAGTTAGATGGGTTTAGGAAATATTAATGAAAAATGACATGATTTGATGAGAGGCATCTAAAAGCGTAATGAGGGATGTTTCATTTAAAAAGCCGACCTTGTATCGAACGTAGCGAACATCCTGTGTACTTGAATATAATTTTATGTTGTGCAGCATTTGTCTCCGTGTATTTTAAATTTGAAAAGTTCTACCTAAACCTCTAAATTGCTCAGAAAAGGAGCTATCTTCCGTATACATTGGGTGGACATACAGTATACAGGATGTCACAAGATAAGCTTATGTTAGCTGTATCGGAAACTGAGAAGGTTTCAAATTTGTAAAAAAAAATGTAAATTCACAGACCCATTTTGTTTAAGGAATCACGTCTCAACTTCCGGTTTCACCGGAAGCAGCGTAAACTTAATTTTCTTAAATGGATTGTCCTAATTTTTATACTCAGCGATTAATTTGACATAGAATTGATCTAGTTCGATAGGTCTAAACATTACCCCACCTGGATTACCTCAAGGTTTCTGGGGTCCCTCACCTTCAATATTTTCATTAATGACGTCGTCGATATAACTACATCCGAGAAGTTTCTCTTTGCGGATGACCTTAGGATCTTCCCAAATACATATATCCCCTTCTAGTGGCTACAAAATAACCTTAACAATCTTCACACCTGGTGTAAAACAAGCAACCTCAGTTTAAACACATATAAATCTATATTTTTTACTCGCGAATGCGTTTTTAACTATAACTTAAACAACGATTTGTTGATGCGATGTGAGGATATTAAATACATGTAGCTGATTAATGAAGGGTTTTTAATAACTCATTTCGGTTTGTTTTAGCATTTATTGTTCCGTTAAAAAAGGAGGGCCAAATGATTCGCTTCCTTGACATTGGCAGCCAAATACCAATTTTTTGGATACGTAACGGTGTCTCCACAAATTCATGAGTATTCTCTGCTAATGGATGAAACCAGGCCTTGTCAGAAAAGAAGCGTTTATCAAGAACATCATCATTACCCAAGTTATTAGCCTAAACGAGAATTTAATTGAAGACACGGTACAATATCTATATCAGTTGTCGAAGTGAGTTTCTGGGTGAACCTGAACCTGCTCTGCGTGCTTTACCTTGATTTGTGATCCACAGGTTCCAACTCTAAGACTACGCGCAATTTCCCGGAATGTAGCACTGCCTTCATGTACATACACATCAATAATTTAGGGATGGTGCATTTTTATTTGCAACGAGTGTATTACATTGAGAGATGGTATAATTTATCCTACCTTTCCCATAAATAACTTGGGTTTAATAAAGAGAGTAAACTGAATAGTTGAATTTATGCAATTTAAATTAATTGTTGGAGTGGATAAAAGTTGGAGAAGGTAATATAATATACTGAAAGATATCTTAAATAACGTTGTATAAAATATTACAGTTAATACCTTGCGATCATTGACGAAGCAATGGGTATAACGGCCATTTCTCTACCTCCCAGTAAATAATCATTCGATGTATTTTGCTTTTTTACAAAACCAAAGTAAATACCCACACCAGTACTTAAAAGAAGCATCATTCCAAACATTCCATAATCGTACCATGAAAATTGTAGTTTTTCTATATCTACAGGATTCATTTTCAAACGACTTGGACTAACTTGAAGTGAATCCCGTAGATATTCGGAGCAACTAATTTTTATCAGCTTAGGTAAATTATAAACTTTACAGTGTGCACTTAAATAATATTCCTTTATCTATTTTTAGTTTACAAAGAGCAATTATTTGCTTTTGGATTTTGAATTAGCTAAATTATTCGGTTGATGTACTAGAACAAACATTTTATTGCATCATTTTCGTTACAATGAAAGATAGGTTCCTAAATGGAGATTGTGTGAAACTACTTACATTTAGATAAATATTTCAATATATGCATTGTTTTTCGTATTAATGACCTTAACACTAATTCATTTGAATTAAAAATAGATAATTGTGTCTTGCACCTTGTTAAATTCTTCATTTAAAGTAACGACTTTATTGCGAAACTTGCATGAAAAGTATTTGTGTTGTTAATGCTATTTGGTTTTATTTTTAGAGAATTGGAGGAGTTGAGAGAACTCTTCATTTATGCACAATAAAGAAATGAGAATGAACAATTCATCAAATTTTGTACATTTCTTTTTATAATTGTTTGAATGTGGTACAAGTTTTAAGGTTTCGTAAATACAAACTTCTCGTCTTCAAGCAACTGCATACAATAGATATCCACAAATATTTTTGTAATTTATTTGAATTGTCACTTACAATTACTATTTGTTCCTTTAGCCCAGAGTACAACAAAACAAGAACTGCATGTTGACTCCTTTTTAAAAATCTAGTTATACATTAATTAACAAAATGTTCTAATTCCTCCTCCTTCACAAAAGTTTTATCCTCCGGCACTAGGTAGTTGTAAGTCGGCGGTAATGTAGCTGCTTCTTTGATAAATCTTCTTATCACAGGACTAAAGTATTTTCTCTGTAACGGTTTGTTGTGTTGTGGAGTAAATTTGCTGACGATCGACCCTACAACTACGGAAACCAGCACTCCTAATAATGTATAATAATAAAATGTGATCCTATACAATATAAATGATGTTTCTTTTGGTATCCTAGAACAGCAGTCGTGAAATTTCTCTTTATTATCATTACTTTCATTTTGTATTACTGGAGATGGGGAATTTGTCCTGTTGTTATGTTGGCCAAAGTAAAATTTTGGCAACCATTTATCCCAACTGGCAAAGTGGGGTAAGTTATAACCTTGACGGATCTATAATATTGTGCACAGAATATTATCCACGTCGCGAATATAATTGATGCTATTCCTCCATACAAAGCACCCTGTATATGATAAGACATACTTAATCAATCTATCCTATTAGTTAGTAGTTAAAATAATGCAACGTACCTTAGCATTAATTGCTGGTATTAACACGGCAGACGTATACAATCCCAATAAGGTGCCACCAGCTACACTTCCTATACTTACGGCTAATGGCAATAAATTACCCAAATATGGTACTACATATACCAAAATTGTGGTAATACTACCGATAATTATAGCTAATACTTTAAGATAATTGCTAACAGTTCTTTCCGATGTTCCTTTGGAGACGTAACGAGATATGAAGTCTTCATAGATCGAAGCACATAAACAGTTTATAACGGCTGAAAGTGTACTAGATTTGAGATATGAGTGATCGTCCTTAGGACATTTTGAATACCTTAGAGCTGCGCTAAATATTCCTGCTATAAATAATCCTGGAAGGCCGGGAACTGTTCTTGCAACGTCTAGGATGTAGTAAGGTAATAGCTCGTCAGGTTGACTAATCCTTCCTGATACTAGAGGATCGCAATCCCAATATTTTGCGAACATAATTAGACCAGTAAATATCGATATCGACATTATTGCTATTAATCCTATTGCAAATATTATGATAGCACTGTAGGAAATTAGAAAATTACTACGAATGATCTTTTTGAGAAGATACGTTACCTTTTTACTGCTTTATAGTTTGGCAAGGAAATGCATTTCTGAACGAAACCTTGATTATAAGTAAAGTAAGTAAGCCAATTGATTGACAATCCTATAATAGATGCCCAAAATGTGTCCCTTTTGGTAATATCCGTGCTGAAACTAAATCCCCAGGTTAATATTTTAATAATAATATATGCATCAGAAAATGCCTAGAAACAACAACCAAAAAATAATGCTGAAATATTGTCCGTCTAGAAAGTATCCGGAATTTATTATTTTTCTTAATTTTAATATATTTCTTTTTTGTTACATCCAACGACAAAAATAATGCATCAAGTAAGTTGTGCCGACTGTAGGCCATGGCAAAAATCATATAACAACACTAGCCGTCAAATATTGTTGATTATCAACAGGCTTAATATTTGTGAAATAATGTTATAAGTAGAAAGAAGAAAGTTGGTGGAATATTTGTATAGAAAAGGTGTTCAAAACGTTAAAAAATCAGTGCAATTGACTGAATTCAGAAAAAGTGCAGTATATGAGACAATAAAGAGGATAAAAAATAGGAGAGATATGAGTCATGAACCAGTTTCTGGAAGACCCCGTAAGATTAGCGGAAACAATCTAACCGCTTTAGTGACTTTAGGACGACAAAACCCGCGCCAAGGGTTTCGAAAACTGGCTAAGAGATTTGGAAATCAACGTCGAATAAGAGTGTGTCCAGAAACTGTCCGCATTTCACTGAGAAAATAAGGTTACTTTTCAAGGAAACTGTGGCTTTTGTAGAGGTATCATTGCAGGGATTTGTTTTATCCCTGCAATGACACCTCTACAAAAGCCACGAAGAATAGATTTTTGCCAACGATTTCGAGACAATAATTTTAGTGATGTTTTTATATCTGACCAAGTTGTTTTCGGCTTGGTGCAAATCATTTAAAAATCCTGTTAAGAGAAAATGCTACCTTTCAATTTTCCAAATTCCCACAAAAATAATGGTTTGGGGAGCAATCTCTCAGCGTGGTGTTACACCTCTCTGTATAATTGATGGCACCGTTAATAGTGCAAAGTATTGTGAAATTCTTAATGGCTTTCTTCTTGAAATGGCTCGCGCTTTATATCCCGAAGGGTGGCGTTTTCAACAGGATAATGCAAGATGCCATACTTCTGCCTACACTAAAGCTTGGATGCTATAACAAAACTTGTCAACAATTCCATGGCCAGCAGCTTCCCCAGATCTTAGTCCAATCGATAACATATGGAGACTAATGAAAATTGAAGTAGAACGAGCAGCACCACGAAATAAAGAAGATTTAATTCGGTCAGTTTTACAAGTCTTGACCACTATCACCGAAAAGTATAGCGTTGACCTCGTTTCGGGATTACCTGAACGTTTAGTGTTTACAGTTAAATGGAGATTGTATTAATAAATGAGATGAATTATTTATTGTGATTTTATTATTCAAGTAATACCAGGTGTGTCGGTAATTCCTTTCCGGTTTTTCCGGCAGATGTCACTGGCCATAAGTATGAAATGTTATGATTTGATACATATGTAATTTTATTCTACTGACATTAACCTTAAAACTACACAAGTTACGTTCCGCCAAAATAACAGCGTTATAGATTTATAATTTTTTGAAAATGTCGAGTTTTGTGCCTGAAAACGTGCAGTTGCGGCACGCATTACTTTTCTTGTTTCATCAAAAGAAAAAAGCCGCTGAAAGTCATCGTTTGCTAGTAGAGACTTACGGTGAGCATGCTCCAACCATAAGAACATGTGAAACGTGGTTTCGACAATTCAAATGTGGTGATTTCAACGTTCAAGATAAAGAACGTCCTGGTAGGCCGAAAACGTTTGAAGACGCGGAATTGCAGGAGCTATTGGATGAAGACTCAACACAAACTCAAAAACAATTAGCAGAAAAGTTGAATGTGGGCCGAGTAGCAATTTGTGAACGATTACAAGCTATGGGAAAGATCCAAAAGATGGGGAGATGGGTGCCACATGAATTGAATGACAGACAAATGGAAAATCGAAAAATCGTTAGTGAAATTCTGCTTCAAAGGTATGAAAGGAAGTCATTTCTGCATCGAATAGTAACGGGTGATGAAAAATGGATTTATTTCGAAAATCCCAAGCGAAAAAAATCATGGTTATCACCTGGCGAAGCTGGCCCATCGACTGCAAGGCCAAATCGCTTTGGTCGCAAGACCATGCTCTGTGTCTGGTGGGACCAGATTGGTGTCGTATATTATGAACTGTTGAAACCGGGAGAAACAGTTAATAGTGATCGCTACCGACAACAAATGATCAATTTGAACTGTGCATTGATCGAAAAACGTCCACAATACGCTGAAAGACATGATAAAGTGATTTTGCAACATGACAACGCGCCGTCTCATACAGCAAAACCAGTCAAAGAAATGTTGAAATCACTTGGATGGGAAGTTTTATCGCACCCGCCGTACTCTCCAGACCTGGCTCCATCCGACTACCACCTTTTCGCATCGATGGGGCACGCGCTTGCAGAGCAGCACTTCGCCGATTTCGAAGAAGTTAAAAAATGGCTCGATGAATGGTTTAGCTCAAAGGAGGAACTGTTCTTTTGGAATGGCATTCATAAATTGCCTGAGAGATGGACAAAATGTATAGAATCAAATGGCCAATACTTTGAATAAATAAATTTTAACTATCCATTCTAAGTAACGTGTTTTCTTTAGCGAAAAAACCGGAAAAGAATTACCGACACACCTGGTAAGTAACTGTATCAACGTAATTGATATCTTTAGAATGATGAAATATGAAAATTATGAAATAATGCAGTAATGCTCATTCTCAAGTAGAATGCATTACTTGGTGTAATTATTGCCTTTTCTATTGATTGATGACAATTGCCAATCTCCCAATAGTGTTCAAACCCCAATTTTAGCAACACGAATTATTCTTATTATTTATTGTTATTAAATCTAACATATTTCATATAGTCCTTTTTTGTTCTCTTTGTTTTGCTTCTTCTGTTTCATTTTTAATTCAATATCAAAAACCTTCAAATTTAACGAAAACCGCATCAATTTTAAAAAAGACAACAAACGATAAAAATTAACAGAACAAAAAAATAAGGAAAAACAATAAAAGAAAACCAGAACGGAAATATGGAAACGCAAGATTTAATAACAATAAGTGATAATGAAATCTTTGCATTTGATTATGCGCGTCTCTAAATATTTCTAGAGTTCTTCGTATTATGCTTTCCGTTTCCGAAAAGGGATGGTACCTGTGGCAAATTTCAACGGGAATTGCTCCGATTGCCCTTTTATATTAGATTGTGCCACGCTTGAACTTAAAGATACAATAACCGCTTCGCTCTTCCATTCGCTAGGACACCATGAGACGAACTCCGACGTGAACTCTATCGAAGACGGCTAACAGGTGATGGGATTTCTTTATTATAACAAGAATAATTTCTACTTTCAGTTGCTATGCTAAATAAAATATGAGAAAAATGAAAATTGCGCTTGGAAAAAAGCAATAGACACATTGTTTACATCTGTAGCATTCCACATTCCTCGTGTAAAAGCAAAGCATCATGAATTAAGAAAGCAATTAGATAAACACACCCAGTACATGCACACAAACATAACAGATTGAATGTTTATCATCTTTGGCGTAGGTGTTTGAATGTTACCACGAAACAAAGTAAAAGACTGTAAAGAATTTATCAGCGTCAATCGTAATGTATCAAACGTGCTTATAGTGAATGGTATGGTATATTCGAAGAATATGTGAAATGCAATAACTGTAACGCGGGAATATGAGTTGCTAACACCGGTATTCAATTTACGTACATATTGTTAGATGTCCAGGTACATTGTCTACTTTCGTACTAGAAAACTTATTCATTAAGAATCTACTGGTTGGTTTGAGTTGAACGTTCTACTATTGCTGTCGAAAATGGATAAAGTTGCTACTGAAAGAGATATCGCTGAAAAGTTCTCATGGTACGATTATGGAATGTTTGGATTAATGCTTGCATTAAGCACGGTTATTGGAGTATATTTTGGTTTTGTAAGGAAACAAACTACCTCAAACGATTACTTACTTGGTGGTAAGAAAATGTCTGCTATTCCCATTTCGATATCTTTGATTGCAAGGTATATTTTTTGTATATTCTTCAATACTATGTCCAACACTGTAGTTTTTTAGTGTTTTATCTGGAATTACATTGTTGGTAATACCGGTGGACGTGTACAGTTACGGTATTACTTATTGGTTTTCCGTACCAATGCTTATTTTAACGAACATTATAACTTATACAGTTTACCTGCCAGTATTTTATGAATTGCAAGTGACCAGTACTTTCGAATATTTGAAATTTAGGTTTGATGTGACGGTTAGTAGTTTCGCTTCAGTTGTTTTCACCATTAGCCAGATTCTTTACCTACCAATAGTTATATATGTACCAGCTTTAGCATTATCACAGGGTAAGTTTAGAGAAATGTAATTCTCCCATTTTCAACATATTACTCAGAAAACAAAGCACAGTGTGATGTTTTCAATTTTAAAAACTTTCTGCATTCTTCAGCCACTGGTATAAATATTAACGCCATTACTCCGGTCGTGTGCATAGTTTGCATATTCTACACGAGCTTTGGAGGGTTAAAAGCTGTAGTATGGACAGATGTACTTCAATTTACTGTTATGATAAGTTCCATAATCGTGGTGTTTTATTTGGGATTGACTTCTACGGGTGGTCTAGCAAATATATGGGAAAAAAATCTGAAATATGGAAGATTAGATGTTAGGTAAGAAACCACACATACATAAATAGAAGAAGAGAACATTTTATGGGTAATCAACTGCATTTCATCTCGTTGCTTGTTACATGCAGATAACCTTAAAGTTCTTCGTAAGATCGAAATTGTCGAAGATTGGAGGTTGTTGCAAAGCGACTTAAATTAATAGTTGTTCTTCTTAGCCGTTGTATAATAATTTTTATAAAGGGAATTCTTGATAGCAGCGGCTTAGTTGTTTCACTAATTTCTTCAAATATTTTTCTTTCTTATGAATTTATTGCCTTCTTCAGATCATACAACTGGTTACATAGTAATAAAAACAAAATTAAATTTTGTTTTCTGTAAAGAAGGCCATAAATTTATTGGCGAAACATATAGAAGAAAACTTTTTGAAGCTTTATTGAAATAACCAAGCCGTTCGTACCAACAATTCTCTTTATAAAGAAAGCGACATAAATGCCCTCAAGAGATGTTGTCGTTTGTGCTTATACAATGTGTTACGTCGTTTACATGTACAAGTATCCTTTTTATACTTACATTTGCACCAGCCAAGTACTGCAGTAAGTTGTACTGGGAAAGTGTTCCAGGACACAAACAGGCGAAAGCACTCACATCAAGATTGCCAAAGGTAGCAAAAATAATGCTATCGTTCAGCAAAGGGAACCTTAGGTTACTAGCAGGATTTCTGATAGGTCATGTAGCCTTAAAATATAACTTATTCAAACTAGGAAAAGTAATGTAATTTATATGCTTTCTTTGTTGTACAACCGCTCATAATGTCGTATATATATGCATTATTCTGTAATTAGTAGTTTGGCCGCTGTTGAATAATAAATAATTGTATATCATTATAGCCATTAACGGCAAATCCTCTCGGAGCTACGCTGATGATATAGGCCCACTCCATGGGTAGCGTATTTTTTCTCTCCTTGCATTGCCTTTGCCGTAAATAATTCCATCAATCCCATGAGAAAACTATAATCCGTCTAGAAAGTATCCAGAAAACAAAAAGCACAGCTATAATTTCACGGTATATATACCAGGTGTGTCGGTAATTCTTTTCCGGTTTTTTCGCTAAAGAAAACACGTTACTTAGAATGGATAGTTAAAATTTATTTATTCAAAGTATTGGCCATTTGATTCTATACATTTTGTCCATCTCTCAGGCAATTTATGAATGCCATTCCAAAAGAACAGTTCCTCCTTTGAGCTAAACCATTCATCGAGCCATTTTTTAACTTCTTCGAAATCGGCGAAGTGCTGCTCTGCAAGCGCGTGCCCCATCGATGCGAAAAGGTGGTAGTCGGATGGAGCCAGGTCTGGAGAGTACGGCGGGTGCGATAAAACTTCCCATCCAAGTGATTTCAACATTTCTTTGACTGGTTTTGCTGTATGAGACGGCGCGTTGTCATGTTGCAAAATCACTTTATCATGTCTTTCAGCGTATTGTGGACGTTTTTCGATCAATGCACAGTTCAAATTGATCATTTGTTGTCGGTAGCGATCACTATTAACTGTTTCTCCCGGTTTCAACAGTTCATAATATACGACACCAATCTGGTCCCACCAGACACAGAGCATGGTCTTGCGACCAAAGCGATTTGGCCTTGCAGTCGATGGGCCAGCTTCGCCAGGTGATAACCATGATTTTTTTCGCTTGGGATTTTCGAAATAAATCCATTTTTCATCACCCGTTACTATTCGATGCAGAAATGACTTCCTTTCATACCTTTGAAGCAGAATTTCACTAACGATTTTTCGATTTTCCATTTGTCTGTCATTCAATTCATGTGGCACCCATCTCCCCATCTTTTGGATCTTTCCCATAGCTTGTAATCGTTCACAAATTGCTACTCGGCCCACATTCAACTTTTCTGCTAATTGTTTTTGAGTTTGTGTTGAGTCTTCATCCAATAGCTCCTGCAATTCCGCGTCTTCAAACGTTTTCGGCCTACCAGGACGTTCTTTATCTTGAACGTTGAAATCACCACATTTGAATTGTCGAAACCACGTTTCACATGTTCTTATGGTTGGAGCATGCTCACCGTAAGTCTCTACTAGCAAACGATGACTTTCAGCGGCTTTTTTCTTTTGATGAAACAAGAAAAGTAATGCGTGCCGCAACTGCACGTTTTCAGGCACAAAACTCGACATTTTCAAAAAATTATAAATCTATAACGCTGTTATTTTGGCGGAACGTAACTTGTGTAGTTTTAAGGTTAATGTCAGTAGAATAAAATTACATATGTATCAAATCATAACATTTCATACTTATGGCCAGTGACATCTGCCGGAAAAACCGGAAAGGAATTACCGACACACCTGGTATATCAAATCAGCTCTTTTTCTTTGTCGCGCCAGTGACTGCAGCAATTCAGAAACTCGACAACAGCATCTGGTAGAGCATGGTTTCAACTCAGTTATATGGAGTGACGAATCTAGATTTGAAGAAACCTTGCTTTAAAAATAAAATTAAGTTTCCGACTTTCGTGATGATTTGGTGATAACTTGAAACTACAAATTGAAGAAATGCGTTCAAATAATATTGAATGTATTTTTCAAGAAGATGGAGTCGGGCCAAGAAAGTGAACAATTGGATTTTAAAAAACAGTATTTCATATTTAAAATAGATGTCCAGATCATTCGTTGATCGAAACTTTGTGACGTACCTTGCATAAGAAATTCCGTAAGATCGTTCTAGAATTGCGTGCTCGTGCTCGGATTTTCTTTAAATTTCCCTTTCTTTGTTATTTAAAGTACAGTTTAATGTGCCACAAGTGAAAAAACGTTCGCTATGTAATCAAAAAATACGTTAATCTTCATAAATTTTTTGATAACGTGATAAACTTTATTGAAAACCATATTTTTGTTAGTTAGGCTTGGGATACTTTTCGTGGCCATTTGGCCTTTATATGAATGAGTTCTTAGTGTCTTGAAGTTGAACAGTCATTTATGCAACAAGAGCGTTTTTTTTTTTAATAAAGTCTCTATCTTAATAGGACGGGATATACAATGAAGGTGACTTGGGGCATATGTTACAGAGTCTAAGATCCTTACAAAGAAATGGTAAAATAAACACTACTTATTAAAGAACTCGAGAGCAAAAGTTGGAATACAAAAAAGAAACAAAATTTTTCGGCAACAACATTTTTTCAATGAACATTTTGAACAAGGAGGTAACGTATAGGTAAGTTTCCATCTGAAACTTCCTCCATAGCGGTTTCCACTGAAAACTTTTCAAAATCGTGGTATTTCCCACTTTCGGGTTTTCTTTTATACGTTGAAAGCATTTTCAAAAAGCAGTTCCAAGTCTCCTACAGTAATACACCATTTCAGAAACAATTAGTCATTGGAAATAGGTTAAAATTTTGCAATGAAAAATTAGATTACATTTCGAAACAAAGCAACCTGCTACGCAGAAGGAATTAACAATTAACCTGGAATTCGTTGCTGTTTAGTTGTTGATTTAAATTGTAGGAGGGTGCTTTAGAGGCTTAGCTGCACACTAGAACTTTTGTAGTGCCGCTAGTAGTCAACAAATCACCACTTAAGAAAATACAGCCTCTCCCGAGTTACATGCTTTTACGATATTAAAGATATTTGTCATGATTAGATTGTTATACAACGACTGGCATAGTAAATAAGATACTCATAATACTAAGGTGTAAATTTATAGTTTTTCTAAATGTAACTACAGAATGAATTATGCTTTTGATTTGTATGGTAATTGTTCTATAGTGTAGTAATCTGGTGGTGCATCAGCTTCGTGAATAAATCTTCTCACCAGCGGGCTGAAATACTTCTTTTCTATGGGTTTATTATATTGAGGAGTAAATTTGCTTATTGTTAAACCGGCGACAATAGTTATCAGCATTCCAAGTATACAGTAGTAGTAAAATGATATTTTATATATAGCCCATGGTTCTTCCTGTGGCGTTCTGGAAGCATATTTAATTTTTTATAGGTACATTAATAATGATATTCCATACAAATATTGTTTTCTCCTTACGGTGGAATGTTTTCAGATGAAGTCTCGTTATCAAATATAATTGTTAGGTTACGACAACCATGGGTCAGCAATGGTAAGTGTGGATATTTTATTAAATTCATAAATTGATAGTATTGTGACCCAAAGATAATCCATACCAAACATAGAAAAGCTATAATGCAACCGCAGAGAGCTCCCTGAAAATAAATCAATTAAAAGTTAACCGATTATTTACTTATATAGCATCATGCATTTACTCTTGCATTAATACTTGGAAAGAACATGCCAGACGAAAAAATTCCTAACATAGTTCCACTTGTTATTCCCCCAAAGCTCATAGATAATGGTAATAAATTTCCCATATACGGTACGAAAAATACCAACGCTGTAGTAATAATACCGATAACCGCAGCCAATAATTTAAGGTAATTACTAATTGTCTTTTGCGAAGTGCCTGCTTTTACGAAGGGTGCAAGAAAGTCTTCCGATATAGTAGCAGATAAACAATTCATCTGAGCTGAAAGAGTGCTTAACAATTTTAATAGAATGGTAATCTAGTATGTAGTTTGCTGTTAGCTACCTTAATCCGGCACTAAAGATGCCTGCCGTGAAGAGACCTGGTAATCCAGGAACTTCTCTGCCTATGTCCATTATGTAGTAGGGTAGAAGTTGATCAGCCGCATTAATTTTGCCAGCTGATAGAGGATCACAATCGTGATATTTTGTCAACATGATAAGACCGCAAAGGACAGAAAAACATATCATTGCTATCGCTCCAACTGTGAATGGTATTAAAGCACTGTAATAAGAGGGATAAACAAGAAATTGTAGTAGCAGTGGTGCTCAAAATCTTCAACTAGAGTTGGTTGGTATTGTAAAAATGACAGAAATATTTGATGATTTTGAAATTCTTAACTTACTTTCGAACAGCTTTATAGTTGGGCAATGCAATGCACTTTTGTATTAGTCCTTGATTGGACGAGGCATACGCAAACCACATAAAAAAAGTTCCAATCGTACCAGTCCAAAATGTATCTCTTTTCGTAATATCCATTGCGAAACTTATGATAAGGGAAATGTATTTTAATATTTCTTCGTGAGAACAATTTTTACGCTTACCTGATGTTCAGTCTCCCATGTTCTTTACTAATTCTCCAGATATTTTGCAAACCCCCTGAATCGGGAATCGCAAGAAACAAAATTACGATGTTTGTTGCTACCATTACTGTAAATTGTAACGTGTCTGTCCATACCACCGCCTTCAAACCGCCAAACGTGGTATAAAATACGCAAATTCCACAAATTATCGGGGTTATCACGTGAATATTGAAACTGCTGGCTAAAAAGTTACACTAATATGCATTAACATTGTGATATTATAATAATACCTTGTGATAATGCCAATGCTGGTATATAAGTGACGATTGGAAGATAAAAGAACATAGTTAAAGTAAATAAGGCTGAGGCGATTATTCGAACTTTCGAATCAAATCGTTTTTCTAAATATTCGTAAGTGCTGGTTACTTGGAGTTCATAGAACACAGGTATGCAGTAATAATACGAGAAAATCATACAGCTTAGCAACATAAGAACGCTCCACCAGTATGCCACGCCGTACTGATAGATATCAGTTGGAACCGCAAGTAGTGTAAGACCGGATATAAGACTAGAAATTATAAATTCTGTAAGTGATCATTTTGAAACGTAACATACCTTGAAATTAACGACATAGCAATAGGTGCTGCGGACATATCTTTACCGCCAAGAAGATAATCATTTGCTGTAGATTGTTTCTTAATAAACCCAAAATAAACACCAATTAGCGCACTTAATAATAGCATCAACGAAAAGAATCCATAGTCATACCATGTAAACTGTAATGGAGTACTTTGTAATGAAGTCGTGCTATTTTCCATTGTACTATTTCCAAAGTTGTACAGTTTTCGAGAAATACTGAAGATTTGTGATACGCGCGTTTATTTTGTAGTCATTTATTTGTGGAATTAGCATACGCGCGTTCTATTCTATTGTCAGTCCTCTTTATTTATCGCAAATTTGTTATCTTGGAGTACAATGTTTGGTTTGAAATAATTTTAAGAGTTTTGCAAACTTAAATAACAGAAACAAACCATGTTTAGCCACTTAGTTTTATTTAAATGCAGTTATTACAAAATCTACATAGTATTTATATATGTACTTTACTAATACCTAATATCACTGGAGATGTGTCCCATAAACTTCGTAGTTACATATATTTTGTACTAATATATAAGATTATTACAGCTATTGTCTGAAAATACCATACAGGAAAGTTAAGAAATATCACGGATAAGCGGAAATTGAACTGCAGTATTGGAGAAGAGAGAGTGTGCCAGTAATAATAATAACACATTTGTCCAAAGAATACAAAAGAAAATCCGACTACAGGGTAAAGCTAACAGAAACATTAATCTGATGATAGAACGCTGAACGTACAACTTATCACAAATTATCTGTTGAAAGCATTAAATTAAAGATTTAGTGAATTCAGACATTTTGGGCTGCCATTTCAAGAATATTAAATAAAAATGGAAAAACTAATATCGCAGTTAGCTGACATTAGCAATCAGCAATCAAGGTCGTTGTACATTCTAAAGTAGGTGCTAGGTACGCAATGTGTGTTCTTGGCATTGGGGTGTAAAAAGTCGTGATGTACCCAGATGAAAGCCGGAGTAGGAAAAATGGTAGGCTAGAAAGCGAATAGTTCGGTTCTCCACCGAAAGGATGTCAAATTCTCCTAGTGGTTCAATAATGAACGACAATGAATTTTGAACCACAAACTTTAGCACCTTCAATGAAGATGAGGTAGTTCAATTCATATGTTCAACAAAAATAAATCTATTATGAAAATTTAGGGTCTTTTGTAGTTCAGCAATGCAACAATTTGCACATTTCTTACATTTCATTAGTTCCAGAAGGTCGTTAAAGAGAAGCAAAAATTGCATAGGCCCAAGATTCGATCCTTGAAGGACACCAGATGTTGCCGAATAAAATGCATAGTTGTACCCGTTATACGCCTCACAAATTGTGGCAAGTACTCTAGGATAGATGTTGCAGAGCGCTTTTTAATGAATCCATTTTGTGCCATTGACATTGGCTGTTCACTGTGAGGATATATCCTAGCATAAAGAACGATTTCGAATAGTCTTAAATGATACGGTAATTTATATTAGTAGCAGCACCACGCTTCAAGATAGGATATATATTAGAAATCTTCCACACTTCCGGAAAAAACGGATGTTTTCAACGAAAGATTGAAAATTAATCTCAGAGAGTAAAGGTAAGCTGAAAGTAAGTTATCATAACCTTTTCATAAACTTTTTGGTTGCATCATTAATTTCGTTTTCGGTCAATTAATGTAAAGTGTTCGAAGGTAGCGTTGTAATTGTTGCTGTCTGTTTTGGTACAAACGCTACTGAAATACTGACCGAAACCGTCAACAATGGCCTATGGATCACGCAAGAAAGCATCCTCATTTTTCAAGGACGCTGGAATTCTAGACCAACCGCGTTTACTCCCAAGAAGCATTTCTGTCATACGATATTTTTAATTTGATTAAAATAATAAGAAATAATAATAAATAGTAAGTTCATTTGTATATACAGAATTAATATGTTTTATTGAAAAACAATAAGAATTACTTGTAAACAAACTTATTTCCTAAGTTTTATATAAAATATAATTCAATAACGTTAAAATTATTAGAAATAAATTATTTACATAATAATATTTACTATTTGACCTCAAACTTATTTCATTATTAAATAGCAAACTTTCCCAGTTATTTTCTAAAGAATTACTACTTGAACACTTAATCAAAGGTTCAGAATATGACGTTGGTCGTTTCTGAGTAGCCCTTGAAAAACTATTACCATCCATCAAGCCCAAATATAACAAGCTAGATCCTTCATAGCTAATATCCAACTTTACGATTTCATATTGAGTAGAAGGGATTATCAAATTCAACCCAGAACATCTATAATTATGCCTTATACTATAAGGAATATCCACCTCCCAAACATCTATATTGCAAGCGTTTGTTTTTGACATTTCCTCCGACATTTTCCTATCAAATATCGTTAAAAGAGCATGGTGAATATTTAAATTTATATCGGTAGCATCTGGTTGAAAAATATTCTTCTCCAATAACCTAAAATCACCAGCTGTATCTACTGAAAATTTAGGAACTGCGCAAAATGGATCTAAATAGAATTTATAATCCGCCGTCCAAACATTTACGTTATCGAAAGCCACAAAAGAAAATCTGCGTGTTAAGTAGAATCCCATTGATCTAATTTCGCATCTAACAGATATCCATTCACCTTCAATGTACGGTGGTAATTCTGGTTGTTTTAAAAGATGTGGAGGGGTTCTATCACTTTTTTGCAGATTTTCACATATTCCACATACGTTCTTTATTTTGTAGTGCCTACCATGCGCCAGTATTTTATGTTCTTGCGTCCATTTTACAAGTGGTGGTTGGAATCCTATGGATATATGGGATTGGTCCGTCAGATCTTCAGATATGGTATCCCCTAGAAAAAGCTCCAGTTTGTGAAACTTAGCTATGGGATTTTCGGAAATATCGTTATATATTGGTCTGATTTGAATTTTGATAAATTTTAATTCGCTAAATGTCCATTTTAGATTTCCCAGGCATGAAAGATTGATAATGGGATTCTTTGAATCCTTGGGAAAGGAGAGGTAATCGTGATCAAGGATTGTATCGTGCAGTAAATATTCATCGTATTTTCTCCATTGTTGCCACTGAAGATCTGAAAAAATGAAATTAAATGAATATGTAAATACATAAATACAAGTAGTAATTACTTGACGCAAAAAGCTCAATTTTAAAATGCTGATGTCTCATAAAATTTTATTTGTCAACATTTACGTTCAGTTATATGGAAAACGAATTTGCTTATTTTAAAAGGAACGCTCTATGACCTTATACATTATTGTATGTATTATCAGATTTTCCTTCACCTATCTGTACGGGGTATCCAGAAATAAAAAAATAGCCTATAATAAATACAAAGCTATAATTGTATGAAACTGGAATCCAAAATCGTTCTGGGCAAAAAAATCATAAAGTCCTCGTGGCTTAACTTGAAACGATGCAACGTTTCAAGTTAGGCCACCAGGATAGACTGGCATTTGACTAAAATTTGCCAATTTGCCCCCCAAAAAATATGATGCAATGGAAATCATTGGGAATTTATTTGGTTACTTTCTTGTGCTTTTCTTACAGTTTCTGGAGACTCAGTCGCATCTTTCTCTCGAAAGTATCAGCATAACCTTACAGGAGAAAGCGTACTAGAAAGGCTGCTTCATGAAAAAGTTTTGGAAGGAATTTTGAAAAAGAATAGTGACAGTGTCCATCCGATAAGCTCCACGAATTAAAAAAATATTAATAGTTTTAAAATTTCCTTCAAATAAAAATGGCTATCGTGTAAAAGGACAGAAAGTCGCTTTGTGGAAAAGAGTGAAGAGACATTTTTACCTGCTCACTCAGCTTCTGATGTGCAAAAGGTCGCCCGAGTAAAGAATTCGGGTCGTTCGAAGCGACGCAGAACAATGAAGGTAAGAAGGATTGTTATTCTATTCTTGATGAGTTAGCATACGGATAAGCCACCCTGGATAATTAAGATACAGCAGAAGTGATTCCAGAAATAATGAAATTTCCAACCAGGGCAACGATATTTCGCAAAACAACCGCTGTTGGTAATCCGACAGAATCCTATCCTGATTCTGCAGACCTATTAGAATGAGATTCATTAATGGAGATAAAGGTACAACAAACGATGAGATACAATGTATAGAAAACCAGGCGAGAAACCTCCAAGCAACAAATGTCCTCGAAAATATTAACGTTAAACATATATTATTATCAACAATGGTGGATGGTAAAGTTTGCAACGCGGCCATTAATACAGCTTCATCAATACGCTGTTTTATATGCGGTAAAACATCAAAAATATCCAACGATTTATCACTGGAAAATACAAAATCCACATACTGTAAGTGCGCGATTTCAACAATGCTTTAGTAAATGCAAACTTACAACGGTTCCAGATATCTTTACAGCCTTATAACTTTTTAACAGAGACGGACTGGACTACAATTACTATTTTCGATTGCGATTACATTATGGAAGAAATTCTTAGCTTAAATATACTGCACTTAAGTAAGAACTATACACAGATATTTTTGAAGTATCCTGTACATAATCGTATGTTTTAACAGGTGTGATTATGCGATAACAAAATATGCATATTTACATTTCTGCATAACAATAGAAATGTCGCAATGCTTTTAGTTAATTCACAGTAAATATTTGGTAGATACGCCGAATAGCGACGATTGGTTTTAATGGTTTTAGTGAAATATCATTGAAGCACCTTTTTTAAAACAAATCATTGGTTTGTAGGTGTTTCAATTACTTTTGAAGACTAAAATGAATAGTATTAGTATGTAAAAGAAATTATTATTGAGCAAATGTAGACATAATATAGTTGTACCAACCTTCTGCATATGCAAAATTGCACTTATTGCGTAAATAAGCTAAAATTTGTTGATGGGATAATAGACACCATCGAGGGGATCTTTTAAAAACATTTCCGTATATACAGGATGACTGATAAGTAGCGAATCAGGCACCTGCTTCGTTATTAAAAGATGATAGTATATTATTACGTTTGTGGTTTCTACACTACAAATAAATCCACATAATATGGGGTTTCGTATCTTCATTTCTAACAAATTTAGGGATTTTCACTTAAAGATATTTATAATTTTAGTTTTGTCTTCAATTACCTAAATTCAAATATATCTATTTCGTTAAGAAAATCTGAAATTGCATACCGACCTTGCTCAGTATTGAAAACCAAACCGTCAAACACTAGAAATGTATTCCTTTTTAAATAACACGCGTATGTTTTCCGTATAGAAAATTTATATCTCTGGCATTTTTGTATAATTTGGGTGTTGCATTCAAGCGGTTTCCGATGCTAGTATTGTTTGGTTAACATGACGACAGTAAAGGAAAAGGTATCGTAAAACGTCAACCAGAGGCAACTTGGTCACCTAGTGCATCGAAACAATATTTAATTTAGAACACCATTAGCCATGAGAATCCATGAAAGAATTCCAGGTAGTCGGAATTATCGCACTTACACTCAGGAAGATTTGGACCAAGCGGTGGATGCTGGTCGGACTGGGATAACTAAAAAACAAGCCGCTAAAACATACGAAATACCACGTTCCGCAATAGTTAATAGATGCATTTAAGATATTTAGAACCTATTGGCCGCTTAATTATCCTCGGTGCCCAGGAAGAGGTCACCATTACGAGGACAGGCTTGGATATTAAGGTGGCACTGAAGAAATACCTCGATAAACACTTTTATTTCTTTACGTGATTTTTATTATTTTCAGTTAAATTGGAAAAAAGAATCATTATTTTAGAGCTCAAAAACGTATTTTTCATTAAAAATAGTGGCCCTAAAATGCTAATTTGCAATAGAACGCTCAAAACGTTAGGTATTAGCTAGGTCGGTTCAGCCATATTTTTTCTGCTCAGATATTTCTAAAAATAAGGGAAACACTGGCTAAAATGTGGTGAAAACATGATAAAGTATCCTGTGTCGATTGAAACTGCTGAATCCAAGCAGTTAGTTGCAGTCAAAGTCGAGTCTTGCATTTGGAAATTACAGCCAAATAGTTTCTTGAGTTAATATTGTCCAGTTACCGTGACAGCAGCAAATAAAACATTAAGATTGATGAACTGTGAATTCAAAATGTTGAGGTAGTATTTATGCTAATACATAAAAAAGTGAAACAATGCTGTAAATAATTGTTAGATTAAAGGTAAGGTCTGATGCTGCTAGAACCATTCATTCTACTGATGTAGAAATAAAAAAAAGAATTACTTACAATGCTGATCTTTTTAGTAAAAAAGACAAGAGCGAAGTCAAAACAAGAGCAATAACAATAAACATCGGAAACAACATATTTTTTTGTAATTTATTGCGTAAGTAGCTATGTAAGCCTAAAAGTTTGAATCAATAGCTAAGAACAGTAATGTCAGTATGTTTTACTTACTGTTGTCATGGTACTCAAACAATACTTACACCACAAAACCGCTTAGATGCAATATCCAACTGCATTATTCACGCTTAGCTGTGAACATCTGTTTCACTTTCAATGTTAATCGTATTATACAAAAATATAATAAATCTCCCCTACGATGAATACAGAAGAAACATATGGTGATATTAAAACGTTGCTGCTGTTTGAATATGGTCAAGTTTGGTGTTCAATACCAAACGCGCGGTATACTTCCAAACCATGTTAATACAGTGTCCGAATATAGCTAAGTATGCAACTTAATCTTATAAAAGTTTACGCCGAGGTGTATTTGGAAGAAAATTAATGTGTGTACTCAAATTTGGGCGATTGACGACCGAATCATCTCGAAATCTGTTAGAAATAGACATATGAAACCGCTGTTTTTCCTGTCTGTTTAGTTACTTATCTATCACCAGGTGTATACGGAAATATTTTTAAAAGATCCTCTATGATGTCTATTATGGAAACACAAAATTTCAGCTACCTACTATTTATATCTCCTGCCCATGCAATTGTGATACTAACACAAATACAAAAATCCAATTTGTTTGATAAAGCATTCGTCATTAAATACATTTGCAAAACCATCCATTGTTAAAATTTAAAAATAGTATTCTCCTTAAGGCGAGTGTAGCTATTTTTATACATACATACGTAGATACGGACGACAATTTATTACAGCTTGACAGCGGTAGTTTCCCATTTATTATTTAGTTATAGTATGTAGGTAATTCTTTGAACAATAGCCGCACGTCAATCAATTTTTCCATTTATGAATAATGGCCTTGAATTCGTTACCAACCTGGACAATTATCTTCTACGATTTTTTGTAATTCTTCTGTAGCTTCTGCTCCTTGCGGAATCAAAGTTATATTGACTGGCCGCACAAATCCAATGGCTGCGTCGGGATTGTAAACCACATTCCGAGTTAAACGTAGCAAACCAGTAGAAGTGATGGTCAATTTCGGCAATGAACAAGAACTGTCCCAATAATGATGTTGGATCAACTTGTAAGTTCCATCTTCTCGGAATGTGTAAGCTCGTAGTAAATATTGAGGACCAGATCTAATTTCACAGCTAAAACAATATTGTAGATTTAGAAAGCATCTAAATTGTCTGCGATTATTGAGTCAACTAGCGCCTAGAAAGTGATCGTCGAAATTGTTGCCATGCTTGATTCATGCTATTTCATTTTTCAAAAAGTAGAATTCTAGAGCTATCTAAGCTATAAGTATTTTGCTATAGTTTGTGCGAAATTCTACAGAACTTTCTGATGCTGTAGATTACTCTTAAAAAGGAATCTTGTACTTTTTGAATCATTTGCAAGCTGGCTATATCAATAGTAAAGTAATATACGGCGAAATAACAAGATAATTCTTTTCCATTGATGTAGAGCTTTTTCAGTTGAATGGGGGTATATATACAGGGTTGGGATAAAGTATCGAACCAAGTAAATATCTCTAAACGATATTGACAAAACTTTGCAGGTAAGTATAATGACGCATAGTGCATCTGATTTTAAATGGATACCTTCTTGCAAATTATAGTAGACCTTGTTTTTCCGGATTCGTCCGTACCCGTTTTAGTACCAATATTTGTAAAAAAAAAAAATTATACAGCCACTTCACATTTACTGAACAATGCATTCTATTTGTTGTAAATTAATGACCATCCAATGTAAACGAGATCATTTCAAATACTCAAGCTACTCGCCCTCCTGACAATATGCAAGCCTGTTAAGAAATTCATGAGTTACCTCTTCAAGGGTTCTTATGGATTAATTCACGTCTAGACTAAGACTACTCTTAGTCTCTGCAAAGTAGTTGGTCGTCTAACGTAAACAGGTGATTTGAGATAATCGCGAAAGAAAAAATGTCATGGACTGAGGTCTGGGGAACCTGCAGGTCACTCAATGAATCCTGTACGTCCAACCTGAAAAATTCTTAACTCGCCTATCATAGTGGGGAGGCACTCCATTTTGTTGAAACCCAAAATTTTGAGGTGACTGCCCATTGTGTTAACGTCCAATTTGGTTATTCAATAAATCCAAATGTGCGATTTTCCCCACTTTAGTTTCTATTTATAGAAAATGTATCTGTTTCTTGCTTTCTGCGATGTTAAGTACGGCCTCAGTTAACTGTTTTAGTCAAATAAAAAGTCATCTCGTTGGAAAATATCGCAAGTTGCAAAATGTTCGTCTGCATTACAAATTTCCGTAATTATTTTGTAAAAATCTAACCGTCGGCCAAAATCATCGCGTGACAATTCTTGAATCAAGTGCAATTTATACGGAAGGTACTTTTCTATTTTTCATATTTTCCTACAGAGCGACGACTTATACAATGATTTAATGTCAAAGTTGTGGTAGAAATTTAAGGTGATTCTTCTAATTAATTGGCAAAGCTAATGCTGACACCTTCGTTAGTTGTAGTCTGTGATTTTCTAGTTGTTGGTAAAATTTTAACCCTCCCAGTCGAACTAAAACGTTTCAGTAACAGTTGAACGTGCTAAGATTTTTTCGGGATGCAAATCATTCTTCGTAAGGTCTAACACGATACCATTTTCAGGCATACAATTAGTAAATAAATGAACGCCAATTAAATAAATTTCACAATTCTTCTCTCTAGAAATTTACGTCCATAGCTTATAAGTGTATAAAAACCAAACAGCAAATGTGGAGCGCTTTATCTTTAATTTACAGGTTACAACATTACTGAAACCAGTATCCGGAAAAAGTTATTATAATCTGCAAGACTATACAAGTGCCCCATTTAAATAAAGACCGGTTTCGGGTAATCTACAAGTACAGTAATAAGAAATATTATGCGTCACACTTACCTGGAAAATTTCATCAATATCATCATTTCCGTTTTAAAGATACTTGTTTGGTTCCAGACTTTATCCAAAGATTATGAGTAGCAACATCTAAACTGCTGAATTCAATTGGATTGTTAGAATTTTAACATTACAGTAGCTTGATTAAAAATATCATGACGTATTTCTTTTTAATTACTCAGATTATTATCTGAGTAATTATTAATTATTATTATTATTAATAAAATTGTTGAGAATTATTATTCTCAACAATTTGATTATTTCAATTAAAATATAGAGCAGAGTGTAGGGTCATGTTTATTGCATTAACGTACACTACCCGACAAAAACACAGACGCGGTATCGTTTCTATTTACGAAACAAAGTTTATAGACATTATATAAAATGTAAATGAGGGCTATTAATACTTGTTATGTAAATAGTCCATTTATAGATATTTCTGGTTGTGCTGGTAAAGTGTACACATTTCACCACGAGAAATTATATTTTATAAAGTGTTTGCAATATGGATAGAAAAAAGCAATTATCCTTGATAGAAAGGGGTAAAGTTCTAGCCTGGCACCAGGATGGTGTTAGTAAGAAGGAAATTGCTCATCGGTTACGAAGAAGCGATAATTCCGTTAGAAATTTCCTAAAAGATCTGGAGAATTACGGCAAACCAAAAGGCCAGGGGCGACCAGAAGCTGTAAGTGAGCGGGATAAACGCATGATATTGCGGCGTGCATCTAATTCTTCTGCGTCGGCGAGAGTTATTGCAGAACAGGCGGGGGTACAAACGCACGTGTGTAATGTTCAAAGGATTTTAAAGGCGTCACCGGTAATATCACGGAAGAAAATGTTGAGAAAACCGCCACTTTCGGCGAAACACAGAGAAGCGAGGTTGAGATTTGCTGAAGAACACGTATCCTGGAAGAAACAATGGGAACAAGTTATATTTTCCGATGCAAAACATTTTAATTTGGACGGACCGGATGGGTACTCGCATTATTATCATGATCTGAGAAAGGAACCAAAAGTGAAAATGACCAGACAATTAGGGGGTGGAACTGTGATGATATGGGCAACGATTGGATTTCGCGATAAAAGTGGGATAGTGTTTTGTACAAACAAAATGACATCTGTGACGTATAAAGACTTATTGCGTGACAATCTTCTACGTTTTGGAAACCAGTGGGCCGGGCGCAATTTTGTTTTTCAGCAAGATAACGTGCCAATTTATAAAGCAAAAACCACTACTGAATGGTTTAAAGAGAAAAAGATTAAAACTTTACAGTGGCCGGCACGGTCACCAGACTTAAACATTATTGAAAACATGTAGGGTGAATTGGCACGTCGCGTTTATGGCGGAGGCCGTCAATATTTCACGGTACAGGAACTGAAAACTTCAATAGTGACTGAATGGCAGAATATCCCTCAAAATTATGTGTTAAATTTACATAAATCTATTAATAATAGACTATTGGAAGTGATTAAGAACAATGGAGGATCTACGTATTACTGATCACTCATTTGTTGATTTTTGTTTTACATTTGCAACAGAGCGTCTAAATTTTTGTCGCAGAAATTGTTTAAACATTGGAGTAATAATTTATTATTTAGTTCATATATTACTGGAGGAGATATTTTTAAGTTTATTTTACTTTTATGAATAAAAACTTAATTAGATATCTTGCTAGTTTCGCAAAGAAATGTTGCAACCCTTAAAACCCGTAAAACATCTTACCGCGTCTAAGTTTTTGTCGGGGAGTGTACTTACAGTATTTATTGATGAGCCTGAAGTGGGTAATGTGGTGATGGAAAAATTTTTTAGACTTGACCAAGAGTTTTGGCTGTGTGTCTCACGATTATCTACTTGCTAAATTGGTCTTCTATGGTATTAGAGGCGATGCGTTTTCCTTTATTGAAGGATAGATATCAGAGTGTGAATAGTGTTTTAGGGGTCTCATCTTTGTAATATGTTGGACAAGATGTATCCCAGGCCTCTGTTCTGGGAACCATTTCTTTATCATTATATAGGTAATATAATTATTACCGATTATGAATATGGCGTACTACGGTTCTACGACAACTGGGAGAAGCTTTTTTGAAGAAAGCAGTCATAGTTGGCAGCATTAGTTTCTGCCTGAACAGAGATAAAACTCAAACATTAAAACTTAAACACTTGTATAGAACTGAACGATACGGTCAGATGTTTTGGTCCTTTACTTGTGGCAGGTTGAGGTATTAATGCTTTTACCGACCGTTTGTCTACAGTTATATACATTTTAAGAAATTAGATTTCGCCTGTTAATCCTGAAGTCTTGTTAATTGCATATTTTGGTTATTCTATTCAGTAATGATTTACGGAGTCTTTCTATTATAATTTTACAGAAAAGCAATAGGGTAATTACTAATGTTAACCGAGGAATCCGGTATGCCTCTACTTAGAGAACTTTAAATTTTAACTTTTGCGAATCTATATATTTTTCAGTGTTTAGTATACGGTAAAAACTATTTAAATTCTTATCGCCGTGCTTACTTACTAACCACTGGAAGGATGTAAATGATAATAAATTTCAAACTATACCTAAAAAAAAAACCCATATTGTGAAATACGGGAGTTTATTGTATGTTAAAATGTGATTTATTACGCGTTGTTTTGTCATTTTGCGTCATATAATTGTACCCATTATCCTTACACAACTATTAGTGGTGTCTATCCTTATGCAATTATGAGTTATTGTAGACATAGTTCCGAAATTAGTAGCAAAGTATATGCGCCAAACCAGTTAATTCGAGCCTATACCTTTTTCTTCCTTAAATTATAAGTTTGCCGTTCTAAAAAAACGGGTTATTCGAACGAGAAAAAATAAAACCAAAATAGATCGCCGCATAAATTTTTCAAAAGGTAGATAGGATAACAGGTTAAACAAACATTGCAAAGCTAATCCTGGGTCGGCTTGTATTACAAAAAGAGATCATTTAACAGACCACCTGGTTGTTTACTTTGGAAGATTTGTAGCCAGGTAAAACTCGAACAGGCATCATACCGACTTCTCATTAATACATTCACGAGATATTCTTTGCCATATAAGATATAGATGCGTTTACGGATTGCTCTAGAATTTCTTTATGCTGTAGGTATATCCTTTTTTGTATCTGTAGGTATAGCGTGCCATCCAGCTACAGCGGATACAAGTTTTTTTTTATACAAGATTCTGTATATTATTACGCTTTTGGAAGCCTCTCTTCAGTACATGTCAACTTCTTTTAATAGTTCCTCCTATCTATGTTAGTTTTTGAAGAAATTTGAAATTTTGCTGGTTCTTTAATGATGGATATCTTAAATACCTCAGGTGTTAGACAGATGATTCAAATTATATTGAATTGACTATGTTTTGAAGTTTTAGACAATACATCGTGGAATTTTTTATATCAACTAGATTCTACAAGATGGTGATCAATATTTTTAACAAATTTACTTCATTATTTCAAGAATTTTAAATAAATATTTTTATATATGTATATTTTTCCAGAATCTCGGAGAGAAGCTTTTTTCTTTAAGGTTTTGTTATTTCAAGTATGGCAAAATATTTCTAGAAAAGCCAAAATAAAAAAATAAATTAAACATGAAGTTATCCAGATAAGTTTTTCGTTTAAAAATAGAGCGTTACCAAAAGATACTACAGAGTTTTGTATCGCTAGAAATATTCATAAAAGAAGGTGTAAATTTCATCTCTTTTGGAATAATTCCAGCATCTACATCATTTTCCTACGTACATTGTCATTGAAAGTTAACAAGTACGTGCCAATCATAAATACAGAAGATAACTAGACAAATGTTGATTAGAGTTCAGCATAAGACGAATAGATTTATTTAAAGCATCCCCTAGTAAATTTATTGAGCAATAAGAAATCTATTAAAAACATATTGAAAGTTGTTTAAAATTGATGCAATTTAGCTAAATAGAAGGCGAAACACTTTCTGGATGAATTTCATAAAGCAATGCGTAACGTGGACAATACACAACTCCCGAAATTTTTGTAAATGTTAATAAACATGAATTCCCATTAAATGGATATATGTCCAGAACTCTTAACTCAGCTACAAGCATTTGGAGTCTTAGAAAACCCTACTGATCTAGCACGATAGCAGCATGACACCGGCAGCGATATCGGAGGACATCAAATTTCATATAAACTCTGTTACCGAAATGTTGGCGTCGTAATGTTGAAGTTGCCGATTTGTCAGTCATTCTGTCGGTATTCTCTCTGAGCTTGTCCATTATACAGCTTTAAAGGTAACTGCGTCTAAGCATGATGTAGTAGTAGTAGAATTAGTGTCTGGTATAAAACCAATAGAAATAAAGTATTTACCACTGAAATCGGTCGACGATTGGTCTTTCTTGATGTCGTGTCAGTATCATTGTCAGTAAGTGTGAAAGCGACTAATGGGTACGCTTCTAGGCAAGTAAGTGAAAATTTCTGCGTTTTAAGTAAAAATAATTATATTTCTTACCTTTTCGACAACCAGGTCCCAACCAATTGTTTATGGGAAGTGTCGACAATTGTGTTTAAATCTTCTAAAGCAAATTTAGAAGCTAACCATTCACATCGTTGTTCTTTTCCAATGACAGCTGTAAAGCAATGGAAAAGGTATGAAAGTATTTTCGACACAAACAGAAAGTGCAAAGCAAATAATATTTTGATACTATTATATTATTTATACGATTTTTTGTGTAATTACAAGCATCTAAGTAAGCACCCTGACAAGTTTATTACACACAAAAAGATAAATAATAAAGGCTGGATAGTAAAAGTAGCTTTATTACCGTGTTAATATGATTATGGTACCTTTTTATGTTTTTTTAATATATATTGTTATATTTCTTATTTGAAGATCTGGCGGTTCCGATAGATAATAAAAGCTATGATAAATTATATTAAAAATTGTGATGTTTCTCATACACTCTCATACAAAGAAGGTCGTTTGTTAAATGAAAAAGAAAATTATAGAAATTTTTTGCTTGGATCAACAACAATATCAGTTCGTTTAACAATTTCAATTCAGTTGCGACAACATATACTTAATTTTTGCCTTTCTTTGTTAATGTAATTGTTATTTTTGTTGGAATGGTCTCTAATGACATTTTTTTGTTGTTTTAGCAGATTGTATTTTAGCAAATACTTCAACCACTGCATTTTGTTAAAAGAATAAAAAAATCGATTCGCCGTATGCAAGAGATCCACGAGAACCAACAGCCAGCCTTCACTCAGTGTTAACTACTTTTCTTTTGAGCAGGAAGGATGTTACTAAAGAAAGTTCCTTTCGTTAGCAGGATTAAAGTAAAGTAACAATAAGCTACGACTACTCTATTAACACCTCTAAATACTAGTTTGATATTAGCTTTTCCTTACAGAAAATTTATCTTAATAAAAAGGATTGCCCATGATATAGTGAGGAAATAAGACAAGTAACTGAAAGGTTAAAGTTATTCAGTACGGTGGTTTCTAAGGGTTTGTGCACAAAGAATGATTGTAATAAATATAAAGATTTCTGTAAGGATCTAATTAGCAATGTATCATGATAATTTAATATCAGTATCCAGCAATAGGTAGACGTGTATTTAATAATGAGATAGAAACGTAGTTCAATGAAAATTAGGTCTAAAGGCGAAATTATTACTGATCCTTATATTTTCAAAACCGTGATAGCTCTGTTTCAAGGATCTTTTCAGGTATCGACAGAATAATAAATAAGAAACTTTTTCTGCAACCAACTAATTATTCAGAACTATACAATATTATAATGAATCTACCGGATAAGTACTTCTCTGGAAAGGATGAAATTCCTTCCTCGATTCTTAAGTGTGCGTCGAATGTCTAACAAATCCGCTTGCATTACTTACAAACCTATTTTTCCTTCAAGGTAGTTCCCCAAATAAGTTAAAAGTGCCTCGTTTAGTACCTACTTTTAAAAAGGGGGAACATACCAATGTTGCAAATTATCGTTCTATTTCGCTTTTCGAAAGTGTTCGTGAGCGTTATGCTTAATCGTCTCTATAACTTTTTTGACTCTACTAAATTATTGAGTACTGCACAATATGGTTATCTTAAGTTTAGATCAATCAATAATGATATACTCGATGCTTTGTATTGAACAAAAACTAATAGTAGGCAGCCTCTATTTCGACTTGTCCAAAGCATTCGCCAATGTTAATTACTTCTTGCTTCTCGCTAAACTGTTTTTCTACGGAGTACGAGGCGGATGTCATGGGCGGTTGTCGCCGTACACTAGTTAGTGGGTTCATTATTTTATTGAGTGCGGAAAAGAAACCGTTTCCTCAAAACCAGTCATAGATAACAGATGTGCTTCACAGGGCTCTATCTTGGGTCCATTTCTTTTCTTGATGTACGTTAACGATTTGGTAATTTGCCTGTTTAAGATGTTTTTTAATATGCTGACCACACAACTTTGACTAAGTCGGCTTCATTAAAAGATGAACTGCCAACCGTAGATGCAAACTGCGCACATACTGTGGTGAGTTGGAGTAATCGTATTGATTTAGTATAAAGCCGCGAAAAAATAAATTTGCTAATTGTTGATCTCTGCAGAAATAGGACAAAGCTTACTTATTAAAATAAATAAAACGATCCCGGAAAATTTGGACAGACATGTTATGCAACAAGGTGAGTTCAATTGCATTTGCCATGAAGAAATTGAATTACTCGGTTAGCAGAGATACGTTCTTTTGTTTTTTTTTTAAAGAGCTGTGCTGCATTTGGGCCATTTTCTGAGATGTTTCAAGTGAGATTGGAAGAGTGCTTATATTGCAAAAAAAGAACAAAAATACGTAATGTCCTCTTTAAATTACAGCGAGCATTGTAGAGATCATTTTAATCAAATAAAACCCTGCCTGTTCCCTCGCCCTATCTGTGCGAGTGCGCTGTCTTTGTAAAGCGTGATTATTCTGCATTTATTCGTAACACAGACATTAATAGAGCAGAAGATATGCTGAATATTTATCAATTCCAGTGCATACAACGGTGCCATATAAAAAATCCCCACTGTATAGTTGTACTAAAATCCATAATAATCTACTACCCAAATTTAAAAACATCACATCTTTGCATAGCTTTAAATTAAAAGTTATTTCAAATACACAATTATCGGCACACTCCGCACTACACACGCTTAATTGATTAATCTGGGACAGCTGTTTCGTTATGATTGGATCTACGAGATCAGTTAATTAACATTGTCATAAATAATAAGGGATTTTCAAGATATGACATTGATTAAATATTATCAACTACAAATAAATCGACAACGATGCAAGCACATATAAATTAAAAACAAAATTCTGACGAAGCTTAGAAAACATATATTAAGAAGTCTGAATTAAATACATAACTTGCATTTACGGGTTATCTTAATAGTTTCGTTTACAATTATTAATCTATTCAATTATTGAAACATCGGAAGACATATACATAGATACAAAATAAACAAGATAAGTATTACGCAACTAAGACACCATAAAGAAATAGTAGCAACGCTATTACTAGTTTAATTTGTGAAGATAATCAAACATTACTTAATTTAAGCATGCTCTATTTCCTATGAGCAATTACAACGCGTATCTCCACCATTTCATTTAATTAAAGTGTCTGTGACATCGAATAAAAGCCATGTCAGAGAAAATTTAGTTGTTCTATTTACAAAAATATTCTTTTTAAAAGTTTCATACCTGATATAATGCTTAAAACCATGAAAATTTTCATGATGACGAAATTTCACGTGTGAATCACCAACAGCATCTGATCTCGGTTGCTCTCAGAACAAAACGAACTCACGTGTTATTTATTTACGAAGAAGAACGTAAAAACATAACAGATGCGAACTTGTCGGTGTACAGAAAGGGAATGTTCGCGGTCATCTTCAGTTTCTCGCTCGACCATGAGGTCCATTCGGTTTGGGTAATCCTCGCTGCGGGAGCTTAAAATATCCGGCGAGAGTTGTCCGGTGCGACCGTAAACCTGCGGTCAGTGAGGAAAAAACGAGGTTTAACACCATGTCAGTCGTAAAAGTAAATATCTCTTTAAGAATTTTGATTTATTGCGCTGCCCTTATGGTATATGTTGTTAATAAATGTAAGGTGCTGTATTCGAATTTTAAAACCTTTTCATTTTCGGGCGTAAACGAATTACCAAAATATTTTAATGGTGCTTGCAAAATTTGTAAACTAAATGCTATTGCCTGTGAAGTTCATGATAGGTGAAATATACACAAACTTACGAGGGTAGTCTAAAAGACCAAAAGTTCAAAAGTTTCCAGCCTAACACAAAAACAAATATTTTTTTGTCATATTCAGCTCTATTTCCCAACATAGGGGAACCTCGTAAATTTGTACGTGGGCGCAGTTTTAATTCATGACACTGAAATAATATCTTCACTGTTATCAATTTGACAAATGGGCGAAGATGCTCTAGAATCTATAAATAAATATGAAACGTTTTAGCGAAAATGTTTCCAGAAAATGCAGTAGAACAATGAATATGGAAGATCCCTTTCTGTGACTTTTGGTAGTATCTGAACCGTATATATACAGTTTGGGAAACTATATGCAAAACCGCTAAATCAAACCACAAATACCACATGGTGAAAGTACTGACGGTGACGAAACCTCCAGCATTTCTTCGCCTGAATCCTTCGAAGAGTTGTCTGACGGAGAAGTCTTTGATTAGAAACGTTTTAACGTAATATTTGGTCTTTATATAATATAAGTACTTCTTCTAATAAATGCACATTTCATTCACGTACGTACATCTTCTGTGTTTTATTTATTTTTTATATTTATTTTGTTTTAATATTACAACTAACAATTGCTAATAAAAAATCAAATTTCAAATTTTTTGTTTACCGTATTGTACCAATCATTGTGTTTTTGTCTATGATCATAGATTCGTAATCAGCGACCTCAAAAATCCATAGTTACAATCAAGTTGGTAGTGGCCATTTTGCGTTAATTTTAGATTTAATTTCTCATTTATAAGCATCTACATTGAGGTAAAGTGATTTTTACATTTCAGTCTGTTGCATTTTCTTAACGGAACGTTTCCGGACATACGTTTTTTCGAACTTTTCGTTTTATTTTGACGAGTAAGAATATAGTCTTTGTTAAAATGGTTTCGAATCACCTTGTATATCACTTATTTTAATACATGCTATAATGAATGGAATAGCAAGAATAATATTTTGACTTGAAGTTAATTGGAAAGTATATAATATAAAATATATAAACTTTCATATTCACTTTTATTCATAATTGTAAGTTTAAAATTTGCGTGAGCTATTTATTAGCAATTAGCTATCTCTAAAATAATAGAAAGTGTAATCAATAATATAGTCTCTTATATTTCTCATAATCATTATTGTCTATTTTTTAGTGTAGATACTAGCTTCTAATCCAAATATAAATGGAAAATATGGCAAACAGCTAGTTTTACTTAACAATAAGATAAAAACTAGATTTCTAAATAATCACCAACATTCAATCAAATTTTAGGACATAGACAGGGCCACCGGTCACTTTTATAACCTGGGTAAAATTTAAATGGATTTTTAATCCACCGAAGGCAGGGTAGCGGCAGCTTTAGCGTTACGAGAAGGGCAAAGTACTAAAATATTACTGAAGAGTTTAACGAAAATGAGGAAATGAGGAATACCACAGAATTCCATTGCAAACGAATTTTAGGAGAAGTAAGTTACTGTACAAAGGATAACTGAACAATAGAAAACAAATAAATCTCATTTTGAAAGAGCCTGAAAGGTAAACGACTTAAAAAAAGTAATCTACCAACATTATCCGGTTGTTTATATAATCAAAGCTGGGATGACTCACACGCAGCTGACGAATATGAATGAAATCCGTTATTTTTGTCTCTTCTATAGACAAGCCATGCAATAGGTTCTATCATTCCGATATGAACCTGAAAGACAAACGGAAATATACAAAACGTGGCACGTATTGACTGAGAATTGGGACACGAGAAAGCTTGTTGAAGCAGTTTAAGCGAAATAAGTCGGAGTTTTCGCGTGGATTTGGATACACCAGTACACTTTTGAAGCCAAGACACAGTCGGAGCCGTGGGCTGCGACTTCCGAAAAGTCTGTTCCATCGGCTAGCAAAATGATGGCGGCTATATTTTCGAATAGTAATGGAGTTATTTAAACGACTCTCTTGGAAAGAAAACTATAACGGCGGCGTAGTATGCATCATTACTTGACAAGCTGAAGGTAGAAATTGTAGAGAAACTGCCGCATTCGAAAAAAGAAAGTTTTATTCCACCAAAATACCTACCCTATTCACCAGATCTGGCCGCCAGCGACTTTTTTTGTTTCCTATGCTCTATGTTTCGCTTGGAGGAGAGAGATCTTCGCCGAATGAGGAGGTTACTAGAAACGTCTGCTTTCCAAAACAAAATGCCAACTTTACTTTGGACGGATTAAAGAGATTGAAGCATTGCTGTAGAAAGTGAAAGGATCTACAATGTTGAGATATTAAACTGAATTTGACGAAAAAGAACTTGTGTCTATGTTAGTCGGGAATCCTTTCACACTACTTCAGGGTCCGAAATATTAAATAAGAGAATTTTCAGTGAACTTTTATCGGTTGTTACCATCGCGTGGTGCATTTAGTTCTGGGGCAAAAAGTTGAGAGTGCAACATTTATCATTACTAGTGGGAAACAGTAATACTAACAGGGTGACATGACTGAGGCACTGATGACCAATTGTGATTATTAGAGATGACCAAGGCAGGTGAAATTATTACTTTTTTGCAGAGACTAAACAGACTCGTGTCTATTCGTCTCACAAGAAAGGGTTCGTGTTGCCTACTGGTTTCCTCGAGAGTCGACAAAACACGAGTCTGCAAAAAAGTAATAATTTCACCTGCTTTTTGTGCTTAATGGAACTTCATTCCAGTGAATCACAAATAAATAAAAAAAATTAAATTTTTGTGCTATTTTGGTGTTATTGGGTGTAGTTCTGAAACAAAGAGTTGAGGGTGTAATCGTCATATTTTTAATTACGATAAAAAATTGCCCGTATATTAGGGCCCCCGGGCTATGCTCGTGTTGTAGAAATTATAAACATATCTTCTTGAAATATTTAGATTTTATTCAAAAAAAATACTTATTATATTTTAGGTAAGAACAAATTACTAATCGTTACTGGGAGAATAATTTATTCAGCTTGAAGTACCTGTTTGCTGTAGGTTTACCAGCTTATAATACATATTTAATGATTTATTCCACTTAAAATGCCTGAAATGCCTGCATTTAATTTAGTTTTAAATGTCTGTTTAAATTATTAATCCCTACAGTAATCTGTAGGAATATTTGAAGGTACCTTTCTGAAGAAGATAATTCATTAGCGCTCTATTTCTACGAAGCCTAACTTCGTGGATGCTACTGTTAGGACAGTGGCTAGCAGATGGCGGAACGGGTATTGAATTCACTGAAGCTGGTATATTGAATTTGAAAACGTACAACGTAAAATTATTTTAGGACCCGAAGTATTTATGAGTTGGCATCTTTTTCTGGATTTAGTTATTATATATCTTTATGTAGAGTTTAATTTTGTGTTCGGCGCTTTTTAGTTGACTTGATTATATTTTGTTACTCTAATCATTGAATACAAACGTTTATCATTTAAATCTATTAATTGTTCATACGTATAATTATTAGACAAGCGACAACCATCTATTGTATTTTGATAAAGCTCTACTAGGATATCTCTTGCAATTTCTAATATAAAGTTTCTCGAAATATAGGGAGCTTTTGTAACGATTTATTAAAATAAATGTAGAGTGCCAATATTTAAATTACACATGAAAAAACAGTTTGATAAATTGGAAACTGAAATTGATAAATTGAAGCAGAACTAACAAGAATTCAACAATTTGGAAAGATGGCAAAAAATTTCGCTTAGCAAGTACCGTAACGAAGAGGTATTATGAAACAAAGCTTGTAAACTACGCAAATTTGTCCGGTAGCTTCCTAAATAAATTATAAGCTATATATATTCAGAACCAAGTCGAGCTATTCCGAATTCAACATTATTTAATACAATGGCGCCAATCTTCCCTTTCCTTTCCTACCACCGCTATCCCTTCACGGCCTTACTTTTTTTTACAACCAGCAGTAATAGCCGAACGGCAGCGAGATATCCGAACGAAAGTAGGAACCGAGAAAATAATATAATCGAATATCGGAATCCACTTCACAAATTTCCGGTAATGGGTTTCTATTTTGGAGATCAAAATAAATATGGCATTGTATGATAAAACTGGAGACGAGTGGGTCGCTCTTTTTAAGACGTGGATGATGTTATGTTATTCTGACGGGACGGGCGAACCCGGTCCGTTCATGCGTGAAGTTTAAAAGCTCACTGTACGAGCTTTTTATACTTGAAAGCTCACGATACAAAGTTACGGCTATGTTAGATTATTGCAGTTGGGGAGAACTGGACAGAATTAGTGCCTTACTCAAGACATTAACTTTCGTATGTAAGACGTCTCACTTGTGAACAAGAAAAATAAAATGAAATAAAACATATTTATTCCCGTACTTTGAACCATCACAATTGATTTTGTTTAAATCCGCTTGGTTTTTTAAGGGTGATAGCCTAATTTCAATCACCTTAATTTTTGAATATAACATTTGCTTGCAAATAAGTATAAGTTTAGAGGAGGACTTCTGGTTGCGAGTAGTACTGAAAATCATTAAAATTAGTGGAGAGAAAAAAGCAGAAGACCCACAACCACGGTAACAAAGACAGCATGACAAACCAAGAGCTTTTCCAGAGTCTAAAACCAAACACATATAGAGGTTTTACCATTGCTGTTTTTTTCTTTTTGGGTAGATTTAAAATGTTTACAGTTTTATCTTCTGGCACTTCTGAAATTCGGTAATACAATGCCCTTTCCAAGAATCAATCCAGAGAACACCGGTTTGCCCGATATTTGGGACGAAAGCATCTAGATTTTGAAAAGATTTTTCTAGACGTTGAACATTTGCGAGCGCGCAATTTAAGGGTTACACATTTTCGTAGATTCAATGAATACTAAAAGTAATGACTAAAGTATGCGTTCATCTGCAGAAATGGCTTATAAAATTGTGTGTTGTAAAGCACAAAGATTTCTCACCTTTCACTGCCAAAATACGATCAGAGTAACTAGCAATATTTTATTGTTATTTTTGAATTTCTTTAACGTTTATCTGTCCAAATTTCTTATACAGCACCGTTTTCTACGTAAGAGCGACCTTATTTTTGATACATAAAAGAAGGAAATTGCGGTCTTTTTTTTCGATACTAAAATGTAAAAGTCGTGCACATCTTTGGTGGGGACTGTATTCCAATGTCGGGTGATTCAGCCGTTAATTGTGTTTTTCTTATACTAAGATATTTCTTTAACTTCTAAAGCTTCATCAAAATCTGAATATTCGGGTTACTGGAGTTGATTTGTTAGCTTAAGACTGGTTAGGTTGCATGTAATGATAGCTTGCAGTAGTTTGTAGCAATTAATATTATTCCAATCATTTATCGAATGCTTCCTTCATAAGTGGTGCATTAATTATGTTTTCCTTGATGTTTGCGTACGTTAGAAAACAAACACCTTCTTTATTTTTAATTTCTGCTCCTCCTTAATCGATATCGCAGCTTGCCATGGAAGCAATCAAAACTTCTTTTCTTCCGTCTAACTAGCATATCTTATACACACATATACACCATTATAGATTTTTTTGTCGAGTTAGGGAAGATCGGAGCGTTCCAATTTCGTCATGCGCGTTATTAATGTGTATAAACTTTTAAAGCGCGTTCACCGCTTCACAGGTCCGCTGTACGTTGACTTGAGGGTGAAAAAAAGCGAGGGTGGCTTCGTTAGGGGTAAAAAAATACTAGATTTGCATTCTGGAACCTTCGTATAAGAATTCTTTCTCTTCTGCCACCGTTCCGATATGTATTGTCTAGAGTCCTCTAAAGGGCGAGCACGTTACAGCATCGAGGTTCTTATTTTATACATTAAAGCTAACAACATTTGCAAAGTACGTTATCGCTTTCTGTGCTTATCTATTATATTAGTTTGTGTATATAAATATATTCGGGATATAATTTTTTTAATATAACAGGGGTGTTATAAAGTAGATTGCATTGATTTTATCGAAAGGCAGCAACCTTCAAATTCATTCATTCGTATTTAAATAAATTTAATATTTGGGAAATAAACTCTGCTTAGTCTGAAAATTATTGTTAGTTTGCCTTCATTTTATCTAAAATCAAGTAAGTCTTTATAGTCCAGCGAAAGCTATTTTCGTTTCAGGTAAAACACTTTTTCCGTTCACAGTTCAAAATAAAAGCTATGGCATTATGCAAATTTTCTGAGCGATTAGCCTACTTTAATAAAATCCACTACTTGTCAATTTCGTCACGGCTAAAGTACTTTCATAATTTGCCCATTCATTCTAGGCGGCTTACATTTTTTAGTTCTCAAATGATTAGAAATTACAAATCATTCGGTTCGTTTATTGCTTCCTGTAATGTGCTTTTAATGTTTCTATATTACGTGGCAGATCGTCCAAATAAATCTTTTGTTACAAGGCAAAAGAAATGAGTGGTGTGATGTTAGGTGATCTAGCAAGATAAAGGATTGCACTATACTTATCTATCCTTTCGGGAAAAGGACAACCTAACCAAAATTGTAGTAGCAGGTTGTTATGTAGTTCCGGTTTTAAAGTATTTAAAAATTATAAGACAAATGCTCCCAAGATGTGCAAATACATGTGATGATATACATAACTTTTTTGTATCGTAGACTTCTTTTGTTAATTACAGGGTTATTCCATAAAAAAACCCTAAATATTTCTCCTCATTTACAAGTTCAGGTGTGTCCAGCAGCTTTAGTTTGAGAGCATAAAGTTTGATAACCTTCAACATCTTTGTAATAAATTTTTGTTGCATGTAGCATTTGCGCACGCCTTCTTAAAGGTAATTTGGGTCTATCTGTCCGTTAATCATGTAGATGCGTGATTTCGATCCTATGCTTTCTTTGTTTTCATACGTTGCTAAATCAGTTTCAGTGAATTTATTAATAAATTTTCGCGATGTCTCCTTTGGGACACATTTATTAGAAAACTTTTCGAGAAAAGGATCAGTTGCATTGATAAGACGAACTTCCAGTTCCGTAGCATTGTACGCTTTTCTTTCGCTAATGTTTTCAAAAAATGTCGTCGCGGAATAAAAATACTGACAAACATAAAAGGACGGCTCCCTTGACTTTTTATTGAATGCTATTAATGATCGTGCAAAACAATTATATATTTATACATAGAGTTGTTGAAGGCCGTAAATAAATTGAATGAGCCGTAAAAGTGTACAATGACTTTCTTAGGAGACCACAATTTTTGATAAAGAATGACTTTTCGTCGTAAAAGTAATAAGAAAGATTTTCTCATATTGTCAACTTCATCATGATTATTAAACTAGGCCGATCATTCTGAAAATTTGCATAAAGCCGTAATTGTTTATTCTGGGCAGCTCTTCATAATAACAATTTACCATACTGGGAATGGAAATACTAACTAAAAATAAGTGTCAAACCAAATAGGATTCGCAATTATTAAATACCAACTTTTTGTCCATCATACCATATATAATTGTCAGCTCCATCCCTGAACGCACTATATGTGTATATTGCTAAGTGATGGACGAAACATAATCGCTAGACTCTTAAAAGTTCGTATATAATATTAAAATTTGATTGCATGTACCCAAATTTGTCTTCACAAACCATAATGATAACATGAAATATCAAATTGAGGGTCAATTTGACACGATTAGAATTTAAAACTCAATACGCTAGCTTCTTATAATCTTGCTTCATAGAAAACGTTGTGAAGGTTGAACCTAAGTAGGAAGCCAAGACTCTTACTATCTCAACAAATTTATTAATTATGTTGATAAAAATTGACAGAACTTCATTAATCGATTTAATAAACACATTTACATTTAGTTATGTACTAGCAATATTGACTTATATTATCGTTAGCATGTTTGAAGGTGTCCATAACGGAGCTAGATTCACATTACGAAAATATATTTTCGATATCGCATCACGGTTTCATTGTGAAACGTGTGAAACGTGTGAACGGGGCGGGGAAGGGGTGCTTAGCGACCACCTTGAAAATGTGGTAAAGTAGATTTATGTATTTATGGATCCTATCGAAAAAGGAAAAGGGTTTTAAAATTGAAAAAGTAATTGCATTGTTGCAAATACCCAAAATAGCAGACTCAAAACAAAATATTTTTATCAATTTCGCAAATATCAGTTTACCTTCAACATTCATACAGAAAATCTGAAAACACCTTTGGAATTTTTGTAATGGTGTAATTAGCGATTTAAAAAAGCATTTTGGTATAAGTGCGTTCCTGCAACAAATTAAATTTGCATAAAATTTAAGGATCTTGACACAAATTTATTTAGATGTTAATGTTAGTGAACTGTGACTTGGATTTATAGTAATTTGTGATAAATATCTATATTTATCGCATTTGTTATTATGTGATTATATATTTTGAACTTATTTTTGTTTTGGACCTATCCTTTGCCTTGATATGCATGTCAATATTTTTAAACCAAGTGAAATAAAATTCCCAATATTCTATCTTATACGTTTATTGCGTTAAGATTAGAAGTCTTATTGAGAATGTATTATTATCCGATTACACATTTTCATTTTATTAATTAACAGAAACTATATTTTACTTGTAGTATTTTTTCTAATCATTATCGAACTATCACGCTGAGAATTTTGAAGAAAATGAGATGTTGAAGATATTTTGGATTTTTCCTATTTTAATTAATTACAACAAAATTTTCTACAAATTTAACCGCCAGTGATATTTTATCAAATTATTCACCATAATCCATATGATAGTAATAAAACTAACGTCTTAATCAACACAGATTCCCACGCGAGAAATAAAACAAGACATTAGTGGACGTTAAGCACGTTAAGGTTCACATCATTATTTTTCTTTAATTAAGCCGAGCTTTTCTTCTACTACTGGCGTATTAATGAGCGACGTTAATGTCAGTTTTAGTGTTCTGCTTCCTATTGCCATGTTCTTCAATATGTTCTTTATACAGTCTTCTTGTTGCTACTGAATTAATTACCTTAGTTATACGGATGCTTAATTAGAAACTCGTACCGTAATTTAAATTAGTAGCTTACCCAGATACTTATTCTATTTTTTCCCTGCTATACTAGTATATACTATAATACTGTTCACTTAATTAAAATGTTTCCGAAGCAGGTTTAATTATGATTACTATACAATCAGGTTAGTTTATTTTGGTGAAGGTGAACTTGGTGTCATTGCTAATTATGCAATTTTAGATGCAGGATGTGAAGAACGGTTTTTAAATGAAACCGACACAGAAGTATGTATATAACGTGTATCGAAAAGTATGCATCATATGAGGTTCTTTTCTTTGGTATAGATTTTTATAAAATTGTGGCTATGCAGAAAGTTCGAGCACCTTTTAAAATAAACTTGACACCCATTAAACGCAATTTATCTTTTATCGTATATTGAGTAGGCATTTAAAACTGAAAGAAGCCCGAGTAAATTACACTAATTTTTTAAAATAGAAGGAAAGTTGTTCAGAATTAATAATTATACTCAGATATGCAATCACAGCCTCCTATCTTAGAAATAAAAAAATGCCTTTTTTACCGGATCTCTTTAATGCACTCCACATTTATAACATCTGATCTGCTCAAAGTATTCCTAATTGATATTGCTAACAAAGAACGGAAATTAGTGGCATATGTTTTGTGTGCTTAATTTTGTGTAGCAAAGGTGCTATCTTTGTAAAATAACAGAGAGTAGCTAGGATTTTTAACGAAAAATATGGCCCCACTCAGCCATGGGACTGTAATAAGAATTGTGCGAAAAGTGCGAAAGACACCGGTTCTGTTGCAAATAGGTTAATAATTGGTGAAGGTACGAATGTAATTGTTTTGTTTGATGTAATTGAAGATGGCAAAACATCTTTATGAAAAATTTCTGACATAACGAAGATAATTGTTTAATGTGTTGTGTAATTTAGTTTAAAATCAGTAATTAAAAGCAAATAATTTAGACTAGTAAATTATTTAATCAGAATTAGTAACTTTATAGGCGGATAAATACATGCAACATTATTTTATTTTATTGAAATACTTACTACTGTTAGGCTTAAGCAAAAAACCGATTTATAATTAGGCATTAGGCTGTACAGGGTTAGTACAAGGTTTCGCAGCAGTCGGATAACTTTTTCGGAAGCAGACCAGAAAACTTATGTTATTTATATATTTATATAAACGCAATACAAAGAATAAAAAATTCTAATAACATAAAATCAGATATCTTTAAGAACACACTGAAACAATATATGTTCAAACTGTGCTCCTGTGTTCAAACTGTGCAATGGTGTAATCGAATTAAGTGACTCCCGTAAGAGAAAACCTAGTGACTTCCGATATAGCTCGTACTCTCGTAGAGAAATGGATGTTTTATACTTCTTCAGAAATTCAACAAATAGAAAGTTTAATGTAAACAAAATACCCAACTCATCTGAGCACTTCAACAGATAGACCATAAACGCAAATTCCCACAGCCTTGTATACTCATAAAAATGTATTTATTTAATGTTATTCATACTGAAGGTGAGAGGAAAGAGAAAAACGTCTTGACCCAGAAAATTCTATTTAATATTCAGTTAATACCGATGACCGGCTTCGTGTGAGATGCATATCTTCAGGGTAAAGTTCGATAATCCAGTAAGAAAATTACGAAAGAATAAAATAATGAATTTCTATTGTACATTGTCACTGATCACCGAAGAAGACTGTACGAAGGCTATATAGAATGTTCTAAGGAAATCAAGCGAGTGTTTGGTGATAAGCCGTGTCTCTTACATACCGTAAAGCGGTGGTACAACAAATATCCTTTCCTTAAACGACAACTTTCGAGCTCCTAGTAAGCGAGCTTTGTACCCACAATTCGACTCCAGTTCTAAAGAAAATCGCGTGGTATGGCGTAGATCTACACTGGATCGCTTTGACAATGGATCATCTCGTTTGGTGTATAACATCGTTACTAAAGTTCGCCACTTTTCGTGCGCTTCACGAAATTAGCAGAGACTAGATAGACTTGTGTCTATTCGTCTCATAAGAAAGGGTTCGTGTTGTCCGCTGGTTTCCCCGAGAGTCGACAAAACACGAGTCTGTCTAGTCCCTGCTAACTTCTTGAAGCGCGCGGGAAGTGGCGAACTTTAATTATTACAGATGATGAAACGTAGGTGCATCTTTATGCCACATTTTCTGGAATTACAGGACATGTTTTCAATGAAGCCGAGGAGGATCATTGTATTGGAAGGACCGTACGATGATAACTAGAGATGACAAAGGCAGGTGAAATTATTACTTTTTTGCAGCGACTAGACAGACTCGTGTTTTGTCGACTCTCGGGGAAACCGGTAGGCAACACAAATCCTTTCTTATGAGACGAATAAACACGAGTCTGTCTAGTCGCTGCAAACAAAGGAATAATTTCACCTGCCTTGGTCATCTCTAATGATAACCCTCGGTCGCCTACTGCTGCTCCAACAACTGAGTATTTGAACGCTTACAATATTGACATAATGCGTCATTTGCCGTATAACCCAGACCTAGCTGCTAATGATTTTCTTTCATTTCCTCGTGTAAAGAATAAGTTACAGGAAATATATTTTATATTGGCCAAAGAAGCGGTTGACGCATTTAAAGATGAAAAAAAACGTAACGAGGAAAGATTGGAGAAAACTCTTTGAAGATTGGTTTTCAATTGGATGCAAACGCGTATTGACCGTGAAAGAGAATACTCAAATTATAAATTAGTGTGCATTACTTTACTAGGCTCAGCGAAAAGAAGACAGAAGAAGAATATGATAACAGTACATTAACATCTAAATCAGATCTAAAAATCATTCTCATCACAATTTTGCAGTTTGGTAATACTCGAATCCTTTTGTGCTACTTTTAATGTAATTTGTGTTTGTATTCTCTTATTATTGACATTGAGTGTGCATAGGTTGCTGTAGCTCCACATAGTTGTATAATTACGAGACCCATTTATTTTCTGAAAAAATTCCTACGGAAATCTGTAATTAACTGTGATCCTTTAATTATACATTAATTAATTTTTCTAACCACATACAACCGACGCATTACGAATAATTACCTTAAATTTTATCAAACATTTTTATCTCCGCTTACATGCCAGCGTCTAAAAGCTTTCGGTGGTATAAAATTTTCTCTGCCAACTGTACGACGAGCATGCCGTTTTTTTTTTAACGGAGGGTGAAAAAACAGGGGTAACTTTAAGGGTGCAAAAAAATGAGGGGGACGTTTTTTATGAATGTCCAATTTTATTGTGACGTTTCGATCGCGTAGGGCCCGAGGGGAATCAATCGATAAATTCGATTTCTGACTGGGTTTTTCACGTTGACCTAGGTTATGGGTAGTTTATGTTTTACCTTGACATAGTGCGTTTCATATAGGGGTTCATGAGTTGTAAAGTTCTAAACTATCGGCTGAAGATTTGAGAACATAGCACAAATAGTGTAAGTTCGTGTTTTTGTAGCATACAAGTAGTGTTTGTACTTTGTAAATTTTGTAAAAAGAATATAAATATTTGCGTGAGTGTCACAAAAATGGACGGATGCAGATATACTTTGAAAATATTTATCTGTGAGTTAAGCCCTTAGCAAGGTCTACGCTGCGCGTTTTATTCTATGATTTTTCATATGATTCACTATACAGAATTATGTCAATTGTTTGAACACCTTAATTAGTTAAGGCATTTTTCTTACGAATTGCAGTCCGATTGTGTTAATATTTTACGATTATTATTAATAATTAATGTTGAATATTACACCACAGTAAACTGCATAGCATGTGCATTGAGGCAATTAGCTAAAGTAATGAATAGTATTCCGTTTTAAGAGCATATGAACGCTACTCTGCTTCTTTGGAAACTCACGTTTATAAGTGAAATTTGTAATTTATAGTTGCATTTAGTTACGAGGAGAAGCAGTACTGATTACCTCTTGCCTCAAATTTCCTTCAGACTAATTTTTTTGCTTTACACATGAAGGATACGTGATGAGTCCAGTAAATAATTTTTGGTGGGAAAAACCACGTTCATTAACAGAAAGTTCAATTATATTTCTTAATTTCAAAATGATTTAAATTGTATTGTATATCGATGAACATAGTGTTACTCACATGCATTAATTAAATTATGATGGCGGAGATGGTCACCATTCTGACATACAGTACCTTTGGAAATGGATTACAAAACAAATTGTATGGGATAAACAAGTTTCGATAACAAGACTAATTTCAAAATTCTTGGACAATTTTAAAAAGTTTCAATAAAATACGAAACTATTTAATTATTAGAGCTCTAAACAAAATTTGTATTCTCGAACTTCAAAATTATGGACATTCCTTAAAATTTGGCGGAAGAAAATATTTGGTTCTGAATCGGTTGCAACTTCGAGACAAGACCTTGAAGAACGGATGTCGACGTACAATTTTCAATTGAAGAACTGTAGTGAGTAGTTTTAAAATTCATTAGTTGGACAATTAAACAAAATAAATATGAAAAACTCAAATGTATTTTAAAAATTCAAACATTTTTAAGTAGATAAATTCATAATTGACTATCGGATGGGAATTGATTTAGGTAATTGTTAAAACTGGATAAAAAAAATATATTTTAAAATTCAAATTCAATAAGGGACTATAACTGGTGAAATAGATTGCAACAATCTTGAATTAGAATGAGATACTCCCAAGATTTAACACATATGTAGGTGGTAAAAGATTAAGGTTTAATATATGTGTTAAATGCAATTTTTGCGATGGAATTCGATACTCCAGGAACAAATAGTTCCTGAACCGAATTCGAACGAGGAGTTCGACAAATACTTGGCCTTAGCGAGAAAAAAACATTTTTATGTTTAAAATTCATTTTATCTTTCAAGATAGTTTCGTATGAGGTCGATACACTTAGTCCGATGTTTTTTTATCCGCTGTAACTCATTTAAAGAACTGATTTCTTCAACACTGCAAAACAGACGTTTGTTTCTGCGATTACTTCATCATTTGAGCCACATCCTCTTCCATCGACCCATTTTTTCAAATTCGGAACAGAATTCTTTCACTGTATTGTTGAGATGATCCAATAAGTTAGCACAATATTCGCTATTAATCGTTTTAATTAAATTATGTCGCATTTGAATTGACGCCAAAAATCATTTAGATTACGCTTGAACTTCGGCAGACGTTCCGTTAAAGTTGACAAATATGTGTGTTTATGGTCAGTTGCGAGCAATCACGGTACCTCTCTTGCGTAAAGCTTCCTTATATTCAAATGAGCTGTTAAAATATTACGCACCCAGTCATTTGCACCACAGCCTCAGCAATCTCACGCACTTTCAATCTTCGATCATCCCATTACCATACTGTGAATTTTTTCAATCTTTTTTGATGTGGTGACCTGGACGTTGTTCACAAAGAATGCTCGTACGGCCATGTTTAAAATCAGATGTCGAATATTTTATGGTCGATAAGAAAGACGCAGTCCCCATAAACTTCACTGAGTCGCACTCATATTTCATTATTCGTTTCCTTTTTCCAAAATAAATATTTAATCGCTGCTCTATATTCAATTTCTTCCATTATTATTAAATTACAAAAGTTGTTCACTTTAAGCGGATGTAATTCACAAACTAACTAACGTATTTGCTTGAAAACTGGACAGGACTTTTGTCAAAAGTTACTTTTATGAAAAATAGAGTTATTGTCTCTCTTGCGGAGCCAAGTAATTATCGGACTCCCCCATAATGAAAACTACTTTGGGGTATAGACAACAAATTCCATTGGCGCCTGAGTTAGTGAACATACATGACAGGAGTCCTTTCAACAGGACCAAATGTCATGTATAATCCTCCTGACAAAACTTTCTAGAATCTATCATTAACGTAATATTGGGATGGTGCTTCACATTGTTTCAATATCAATTTAATTTGAAGTTCAGGCTAATTCGGTTTACTGTGTCAAAAATTTAGAGCAGTACCAACTTTGTTTATTTTCAGACTATCTATTAAAAATGTTTTCAATTATGTTTCTATATAACTAAAATGAATACATTCGCATACACTTCAACATTCCTCCGAATTTTACAACCATTCAACATACTGAGACGTTCATACATATGTAGAGCTAGTCTCGCACACACGCTTAGCCAGGATATGAAAGCAGAGCCCACCAGCATGCACACACATCGAGAAGATGAGCGGCGCAGATGTAATCGATAGACGAAGTGTCGCGCTGATTAGCGCTGGGAAGATGGGAGGGGGCGGTCCAGTTACTGCCGCCACCGCCACCGCCCTACACACACACACGCATGTACTCGCCGACTACGTCTACACCATCGAGCCTTCGTAGAGTCGGCTAGCGCAGCGATGTCCTGACGTCACACCTCCTTCTTTGCAACCTTCTCACCCCTATGGCACTTTCTTTCCCTTCTTCTTCCTTCGTCGTTTCCGTTCGTACAAAATGGATACTGCTGCCGCGCCGCGTATTCCGTGTGCCGAGCACATCAAATAGGACTTCCATGCGCAGTTAATCGGGAACCCCTTCAAACATCATTAAAACTTTCTGTTGTTCGAAGAGGAAGAAGAAATGAGAATAAGACGACGATAAGGAAGCGCGGGCAACCGCCAAGTATCGAGGAGTATCTGTATAGACTAGTACCGATGTGAATAATTATAGATCATCTAGGTTATTTGCTGGTGTTTATTGGTTTCTTCAAACTTAAATAAGTTTTTACAGATCAAGTAAGGTATTAATCAAAAATATAAACTAATCACTTTTATACACTGTCACATGCTAAAAACTCGTTATTTTTAACGATGTCTTTTTTTTTAACTAAGTATGGAAGTAGAAATTTTAATTCTAGTTGGGTGCGGCGTTACAATTCAGTAATTTGTGATCTGTGGGAGCATTTCTTCCATAATTTTGGTATGCAATGTATATTTCGAGTTTATAATATTTATTTACAAATATGAAATAAAACCGAAGAGTGGTTCCAAGTAACCATAAGAAGGTTATTGAAAGTACTTATAGAAATAATTGTAACTACATTCATGCATATCTACTAAGATTCCTCAAAGGTTTTAGTTTCTACATAAAAACTAAGTGTCAAACGGGTTTAACACAATTATATAACGACCTAATTCAATAAAGAATATAAGACTTATTTTTTACCAGTTTGCCAATAACAATTTTCAATTTGGCATGCTTCCATATTTTTCTGTATTGCTGTATTAGTCTAATGGGTTTTTTTTGTGAAGTACGGAAAATCAATTGCGCAATGGTGTAAACTATAACGAACCTAAGAAACTCAAACACATTCAGGGGATAAACTCCAAAACGATGGGATGTTTCATCTTCATCAGTATTTGGAATACGTTAGCGAAGATGATGGGACCTTGTCGAAAATTTAGATTTGTGTTATCAGCGTTTAAAGAGGCTATTAAAGATGGTAGCTTTCCTTAAGAAGAAAATCATAAATTTGTCATTGGAACAAAGAGATTGGAAAGCAAAGCTAGTTTCCTTTGAACAAATTGTATAGGCTTACTAACAGAAAGTGTTATCGGTAGTTGCAAATGTATCGTGCTTGTATAGTATAGCATATTTACTAGGTGACACTACAACCAGCTTTAAAATAGCTTTATTATTTGTTCATTTTAATTTCCGCATACTTTGAAGCAATCCTCAACTAAACACTTGCATACATCTAAGGTCCTTGTTATCTTATATTGCCTTTGGCTTAATGAAAATTCTAGTATGTATCTCTTTTTTTCCATTGTTCCATGTTTCAATACATCTTGGGAAATATATTTATGTAGCCCATAAAAATCAGAAATAATTTTATTTTGTCTTCCGCCATGCTAATAGCATATCCGAACCAGTAATTATTTATTCATAGCACATTTCCATCCCCAATACGCCTATGCTTTTCCCGTAATTTCGACATTTCCGAAACTCGAAGACTTTAAACAAGTGGAGGTCCACGTCAAGAGCTGGAGGAAGAACAAGAAATATTCAGAACGAATTTTCTTTTTTATTCCGTCCTCTTTTCGCGTTCGCAGCTAGCGCCGTCTCATCTTGCGTCCTTTTCTCGACGCGCGTCGTCTTTTCTTTCCCCTTCTCTCGCTGCTCCTACTAGCTACCCTTCTCATCCCTCTTCCGCGCGTATAATTGGATATGGAGCGGTAATTTCTTTTCTTTGTTTCTTACTTTATTATTGCTCGAGGAGAAATAAATGGGATCGAGATGGAACGCCGCCCGTACGGGAGTGAAATGGAGCATTGGCGCTACCGTGTACGATATGAAGGTCAAAGTTCTCCGGACGGCGAAAAAGGTTTTTCGAAATTAACTTTTCCCCGAAATTTCCTAATTATTATTTAGTTTTATGGCGAAAGTTCTTGTACAAAATAAAAGTTCTTAAATAAGAAAAGTTTTTGATGTTTATGATATATTTCTGTTCGTTTCGATATAATCGATAGGTAGACCTCAATTCCAATTTTATTTGGAAATTAGGAAGTTTAACTTAAAAAAGCTAGATTTGATTAAAAGATATGAAATTGCTCGATATTTTATTTTCGACAGTTTTCTTCCATATATACTTTTATAAACCGCTAAATTAATACTGAATGTCAGCAATTTCTAAAAAGAATAGTTGCATCTGCCTTCAAAATTGCAAAAGGTCGTCTTAACTATATTATTCTATATTCTTTATCATTTGTAAATCATTTGGCAAAAATTACTTGCATTCATAGGCCACACCTAGCAGACATTGCAGATTATATTCAGAGGCAACTCTTAGATATATTCTAATGCATTTTTGTTCAGAATTTTCCGATATACGCCGCATGCATTTTCTTATGCTGAGTCATGGATTTGCATTCGAGGTAGTAGACTTTTCATAACATTAACAATAATAAATTCTATCGAAAAGCTCTTCATTACATTTGCAGACAATTTCCTTATGGCTCTGGCTTCTAGCTCCCCTGGTGATGGTAACCAGCTTCACTTTAAACACTTATGTGTTCCGCTAAAAACCACTATTTGGGCCGTGGTTCTCGTGGAGAACCTAGCGTGCCATTGCATATTACCATTATGGTACAATACCACGTAATTCTTGTATTCTTCACCGAGGCTCGTTTGGCCACGGTGAATACTAAACATATCTCTCTCTACGTAACACAGGGACTTTTTTACCTTTTACTGGCCTTCTCGGGCAGTTGGGATTTCATACAGCCAACCGCCTATACTCAGACGGTGGTCACACATCCTATCGCCCTCGCCGCTGGAAGAAGACTTCTTTTATTACAATTTCATAATGCTCAGGTGGGTGACATCATCTTATTTCTCAATAGGAGTCATCTTGCAATGAAAAAAATCAATACTCTTTTGAGTCACGCACTTGTCTAAGTTTCACATATACAATATTAAGAAAAGATGCATTCAACATACAAGGGTTAACTAAAAAGTAATGTATATATTTAAAACAAATACATTCAAGAAAATATATATAATAAATGACCACACCAATTCTGTTATATGAAAATAAATAAATACTAAATAATATCATATAATAAATAATTTAAAATGGGCGTTCCGTTACATATTATTAAATGTAACTCCAAGTCAGTTGAATTACCGATCTACGTACTTGTAAGGAATGAGGCTTTGGTAACAGCACATAAAACACGTGTGCTGTACCATCATTTAACCTCACGCTATCGTTACTACCTTTTATTTCGTACCTTTCCATAAAACACATCGATACAGTGTACCTTACATTAAAAAACAACGAATACAAAAGAAAGGGAACAATAATAATTATTTTTTTCGAAGAACTGGCGGAGCTGGAAGGAGAAAAGGGAAGAATATAGGCAGCAAAAAAGTTAACAATGTCATTAAGATGGCAGGCCTCGTAGAAAATAACGTAGTAATATAAATAATGCACGTGACAACCTCTATATATTATATCTATACACGTTTTCTTTTGCGGGGAAATATATAACGGCATAATCTGGGGTAGAAATGTATCTACCGAGGCTTTGTTTTGTAGAAGAATTAAGCTTGTCTAATACAAGAGCGGGCGAAGGAAAGATATTGTGCGAGTCAAGCTCGGACAATGGAACACGCTCTTGTGTGTTTTCATCTCTCTCTGTTTTAAGTAAGAATATCTGTGTTAAAGATGTGTTTTCGTGGAAATTCGATGCACTCGCTTATCTATAAAATGAAAGAATTTCTAAGGTTAGCATTGTTGTAATGAAAACTATGTAGTTAATAACTATACAACAAATAGCAAATAATTTATATTAGTAATACGTTAATTTAATTATTGCCGTTTCAGCTACAAAACAACAAATTAATATCACAAGGATACCCCTAAACTAAAGAAATTTCTATTAAATTAGACAGTTTGATTAATAATTACAATATTTATATTTCAGTAGCTTATCCAAATTATTTTTTCTATTTTTGCTGATTTAAATATACAAAATATTGTGTTATTTAAGAACGTTATAGTTCTAGTTCTGTCAGATTTTGAATAATATTCAACCAAATAGAAAAATATTAGAAGTCTTTAGAACAATCAGAAATATTTGGATTGCGGTAACGTAATGAGCATGGATGATATTTGTTACTTCAGTTGATAGTATTTGCTTAATATTTTAAGCAATTTCGGTACTTCTGTGCCAAACAGACAGCCCATTATTACTTTTCCGGCTTTACTTCTCTTGTTTTTAATTTAATATTGTGAATAACTTTCTTCTTTTTTTCTTTAACTTTTTAATTTAACTTTTCAGACGAAATGAAAATAAAATGTTAAAAGAATAGAATTAGAGAAGAAAAGAGGAAAGAAAAGGAATAAAATGACATCCGAAACGTAATATAGAAACTGGAAATCCTAAATGGAAAGTAAAATTAATTTTTTCTAATTGTATTAAAACCCAGCAACTTTTTAAACCGCTTTTAATATTTGGCATAATTTAATACGTTAATAGATAATAGATTCAATTGTCTCAAATTTCATATTTAAATTTGTAAGTATAACTTAATTTTTCTTTTTTTTGCCGTAAAGGTTACTTCTTTTGTGTAAAATAATTAATAATTATTTTGTGTAAAATGGTCAATAGAAAGAGTAACTCTAAGTTTAGATGCGACTAATTTCGCTTCATTAAAAAGAAAATTAAAATGAGCAGACGACAATAAAGAAGTGGAAATCCTTCGGTTGTGTTGTGTTGCACATGCACAAATGTTTACTGTTTGTGTTAAACACAAACAGTAAACATTTTGTGTTTAAGCTCGTTTTTTTTTTATCTAATTTTCATTGTTTTTCTAGTGGTTGTATTTACCCAAATGTTTTTATTTTTTAATTTCCTGTAAGCCAATTATTTCTTTGTTTCATTTTAATTGTGTTTGAAGAATACTTCGCATGCTACATTTGTTAGAAATGAACATAAAATCCACTTAATCTGAATTAGTTAATCACACATTTTACCCAGATAACATTCGGTACGGCTGTGAATTTATGGTTGTCATTACTGTGAATTATATCCCTTAAAATGCAAAAGAGAAGTTAGGAACGTAAGTCAGTTCTATACCTTCGTATATGACATTCTGAAAAATGTTCTTTATATAAGCGAAAACGTGTGTTTAAACTTACTCCACACGGAGTGGCAATAATCGAGAGAAATGGCTTGAATTTTGTATGAAAGACGAAAAAAGGTTTTTTTAGCAATTGACCCCCCACCACGTTAATATATAAAACACATAAGTGCGACCGCGACGGAGAATACAGCGTTCTCATGTTGATAAGAGAGATAGACGACATCGGCGAAGTAACGTTTGCCGAACGGCCAGACACCCATTTAGTCCCGGCGTTTCTTATAATAATCTCGGGGAGAGCGCACGGGGTAGTTAGTTTAGGAGGCAGCCGCGAGGGGACATTGAAGGAGATAGTAGTTTTTTTTTCGCCCGCCGGTCCAGCGACGGTAATAGATGCGAAATGTACGCTTCTCTTCTGTCTCCTTTTTTCATATTTTTGCGATAGGGCGATAGTCTTATAATGAAAGATGGGTAATATGCGAGGGCTTTTATGTGATTACGTGTATCCCTTTATTGCTATCTCTATTCGTTTTGAAATTCAAATGAAAGAAGTTAGAATTACATCAACAGAAAAGAAAATTACAAAAGTAAAAAAGTAACAAAATATTAGTAAGTTACGTACTTTTAAAACGCTTTTGGTGGGGTCGCCGGTTTTGTATAGCGGTGGTTACTTCATAAGTTATATTCCAATATATTGAATGTTAACAATCATATTCCTTCATAAAAGCTCCAACGTAAGTTAAATGTAGCTAGGATAATAATAGCTGATGCTTCTTCATTAGTTATTATTTAGATTAATTTTACCTACATATTGTATTTACTTTCGTTGATAATCTTTCTAATCGCCTGACAAGTGAGATTATATGCTACCATTGTTTTCCTTGGAGCAGCAGGTTCTATTTCTAATGAGAGCGATAACTGGATGAATACAAATAGATTGGTTTTAAATGCCAACCAAACTAGTTATATGATCTTCTTTCTTTCATTAAGAGCGAATATAGAATCGATTACCTCAAATTAACCGGCTCTGATTTTGAGCTGAGATGTTATATCGTGTTTGGTTGGCCTCATAGACGAGAACTTTCAGTATGAGTTGAACAAATCATGCAATAACTTCATCGTTAAATCATCTTATTAGCATGAAATGTATTCTAGGATGCGCTATAGAATTGTGCACTGGGGCTCTTGTGCAGATCATGTTTTTATTTTAGAAGAAAGAGCAATTAGAATAATACTTGAGATAGAGAGAAATAGACGAAAACCTATTTGTTATTGTCTTTACACGAGATATCAAGAGGTCTTATGTTTCTGGTCAATATTTTCTTTTTATTTATTTATTTATTAAATAAATTATTATATTAAAAAGTCTGCGGTAGAGAAGCACTCGATGCAGCAATGATGACGCTGGATACGCAAAAATATTGTCTTTGTTGTGGGTGACTCTATTAATAGCGTGAGCAGTGTTACTATGATCTTTGGTTATTATTTCTTGGGCTCCTTTTCTAAAGAATATCGTGAAATAAATTAATTGACAGTAACTAGAGTAACTTAGCGGGGAATGTTAATTGAGGTGACTGCAAAAATACCTGCTAGACAAGTCTTACAATACAGACTAGATACGTTATTAAAATTTTGTGAAATTAGCATTCCATTCATTATTTCTGAATAACTTCCAGGACTTTATGCAAGAAATATTTATCCAATTTAATCGCACATCTTCGCCATAGCAGAGCCATTACAAACATCAATAATGGACGCTTTTCTCGAATGGAATTGCTACAGCATACACATATATACACGTCTTGACATTGCTGCATAGTTTCGCATGCGTCGTACCGTAAGGAAAACGAGGCAGTATATGTATGTATAGATGATGTAACCCACACCATTCAGGCTAACGTATACACGTAGTGGCCCCCGCCCGCTTATCCCGCATGTACCCCATTTCCGTATTGTCATTATACGCGGACAGTATAAAGGTGCTGCTGCACATATTATTTCGACCCTATTCCTGGTACCAAAGGAAAAAACTAAGCAAAAATGGTCCAGCAATTCGTAGTCTATCCCTATAGTTCTTCATTCATCCCTCGGGCCTTGACGGTCGTAAACCGACCTCTTGCTCTCGCGCTACCCTCCTCGTCCTTAAGCATTACACCCGTGTAAGTTTTTTTACAGATCTCTCGCCTTGTCCTCGCAAAATTATTCTTTGCGGTTTGATTTTCGATGCGTTTTTCTTCGCTTAAAGGGAAAGAGGTGGACGATAAAGGCGGTGGATGTTATATGCCTTGTTTGAAGTTGTAAATGTTAAAAATGAATAATAAGATGTAGCCTAGACAAAAATTCGTTGAAATTGGTTCTTTTCTGCTATTTTAATGGTTTACAGGATTTCAATAATGTAACGATTTCGTGTAGACGGTTGTAGTAGGCCAGTATTTTAACTTTTGCTATTTTCGTAAAATTTTATATTTGTTATTAATGAAGCTGTGACGGTAGTGACGGTATAGAAATCGGCCGAGTAGTTTGTTTACAGTGAGCGTAAAGGTTTAACACAACAACAAATCCTTGAATCGCTTGGTTGAATTCTTGGTAATGAAGCACCATCAGAAAAGAAAACTACTTTCTAGAATTTCGTTCTGATCATGTTTCTGTCAACGATGAATTTCGTGAAGGTCGACGAAAATCGGTTGTTGTTTTAAAAAACATGGTCGAAGATTATTAGTATCTGACTTACCGTGAGATAGAGACATCCTAAGGTAGTACATTCGATTTCGCATTAATATTTTAGGTGTAAAACAGATCTGTTCCCATTGGATTCCGTTTAATTTGGCCCAAGCAGAAAAAAAGGATCGTCTTAATTGGTGTAAGAAATGCTTAAAGAACTCAACAAAGCTACCTTAAAATCCGTTCAGAAAGTAGTAACAGATAACGAAACTTTCATATATTCATACTAGCCGGAAACTAAGGAATAATTAACCGTGGAACCACCTGGAATCCAACAAAAGTTTCGTTTATGAAGCACTTCCAAGAAAATAATGGCGTCTTTCACGTTACTTGACATATTGCAAGCAGTGCTTTGAAAGATCGAAGAATAATTAACGCTGAATGGTACACAACGGTTTGCTTGTCGAAAGTCATCGATGAGAACAGGAAAGTAACCGACAAGGTTGCATTATCCTTCATCAACGCTATCTCTCACACAGTACGTCAAACAATTGATTATATGGATTATAAGGAGTACAATATCGAATTAACGACTCATTGCGCGTATTCACCTGATTTATCGCCCAACGACTTCAATTTGTTTCCGAATGCCAAACAAAAATCAGCGACTGTTATCACCTCTGCTGCTGAAGCCTTTGAAAATCATGTTTTGCAGAAAACATCTTCAGAGTGGAAAAGATGTTTCGGGAATTGCTTCAGACGCATGGGAAAGTTTATAAATCTTAATGGTGACTATTTTGAAAAATAATCAAACGATTTGTATCAGCAAATGTCTTTTTTTATATTATTTTGTGAAAATTTAAAAGGTATCCTACGTAGTTAGGCTATCGCATCACAGGATATATTTTTTGTCAGAGTCATACATTGATTTTCACGTTAATTTAAACTGGTCTTAGTTCTAACCAAGTGACAAATTTATTCGATAGTGTAATCTAATATAAATTAAACTAACTTTTACTTACTTACTACCGTTAAACTAATTAGTTTAACGGTAGTAAAACGTAGTATAAAGCCTAACTATAATTCTTGGAAATATCGGCTATACTTTTAACAAACCTTTTTCCAATAAAACTGAGGCAAAATATTAAACAGTAGCGGCTACTCAGCACATTGCTGTGCTAAACATGTTTTTAAACGGTCTGAAAATTCGCTTTTACCTTCACATTATCGGCAGTCAATTTTAGAAAACAGAGATTTATTAACATTTCAAAAGTATTTGTCTAGTGGAACATAGTTTAATAAAAACTCAACAACAAGTTTAATGAAACCTTAGGAGGATATAATGATAAAAATAATATATTTACTAATACGATTTGCTACAACTTCCTTAATTTTCAGAACTACGGAAATACGAATCATAATAAAATCTGAAACTTAATCCCTCCCTACACCCCTACATCAATATTAATAGTAGTTCTAAATTTGGCACAACAGCTAATCCTATAGAGGAACCTTTCAAGGATTGAGCGCCTGGCTATTTTTCCTCCGATAAACCTCAAATCATTAAATCGAACTTCTATTGCAATTATTTCAAATGTCTTCGAATTGTCGTGTGCTGTTTCACTCCGTAGGGGAAAGACCTTGGACGAGAAGCGGAGAGCTTTTTTAACGGGGACGTTTAGAAAGGAATAAAGGGATGAGGAAGACCATGTCGAAAGAAGCGAGCACCAAAGAAGGACGGTAGGACGGCGAGCAATCGGGAGAGGAAAAAGGGGGAAAGGGGAGGAATTCACGGCGTCCGAAATGGGCAGCGGGGATTAATTTAGATTGATCAGAGTCGGCTACGGACACAAGGAATTGATTAGGCAATCTGTTTTAGCGTGTCCAGTCGAGTGGCCCGTGTCCGGTACACTCACGGTTACAACTCTTGAATTTCGCCGCCGCCGCCGAACTCCCGGATTTTACATTTTCCGGAAGTACGCGGCGATACGAAACGAGCTTTCTCTCTTTCGCTCCGCAGTCTCGTTCTCTTTCTGTTTCTCTATAAATTAGTTTCCAAATTTAATTAAATGGACCCCCTTTTGGTTGTCGGGGAAAAACCGCCTTTTATATATTTTTTTCGCCAGTATATCGATCCCCGCCTCATTTCGATATTAATAAATAATAAGAGAAAGTATTGGGAGGCTTTCTCTTCTCTTTCTTTCTTTTACTATTTCAATTTCCAAATGCGGTTTCTTCTTCGTTTTTTGCTGGAGTTCGGAAATGACCGCAGCGGTTGGTATATTAACTCAATTGATTCAATATTGAAGGATGTAATTGGAATAGGAGGATGTGTTATAAATTTATAGGATGAAACTGTGAAGGAAGCTATTTTCAGAAGTTAAATAAATAAGGATTGCAATACTTCCTGGGCACATAGTGAGCACAGGGTTCCGTTTGAAATATACTTGCGAGCTTCTCAAAGCTAGTAGAAGTGCCCTCTTATGTATAAATAAATCTGAAAGAAATTAATAAATAATAGAATTATGCAGATTTCTAAGTATAGTTCAGTTGCTACATACTTCTAATTTGCCACCTACTGAACTCTTGCGTCATGTTTTAAGAGCTAAGGCAGTTTCAGGACATGTTCTGCTATGGTATTCTCTACTTTAAGGGATTTCTGTATGTTATCTTTTAATGCTCAATTGTAAGAAATTGTGGCTATGGCGGGCACTCTAAATGTGATCATGTAACAAAAGCAGAAGTTATAATAAGCACTCGATTGCTCCACTATATGAATTTAAGCACCAAAATATCAGAAGTATACGTAACTGTGAACATGGTGGCTCTCAACCTAGCTTTGATCGAGTTGGTATTTATTGTATTTGGTTGGAACATCATAACAAAAATAGAAATACAAATCCAACTAATCTTGAAAGCTGACCATTCGTAGGAATCCGCCCCAACGTACTAAATTTGAAAACGATGAAATAAACTAATTTAATGTCATTGTCGTGCATGTTTCTAACAATATTTATTTATAGGTTTGTAAGGGATTAAATCGCTTAATTAGAGTCTATTCACTTAGATTTCATTGCGGACCTATTCGCAGGTGTACGCATGATCCCGTGTTCTTAGGAAACGGAATCGAATTAAGCTCGAATAGGGAACGGTTTGGTGTAGAATCTCAGTCGTTTTCAGCGGGAAAGGAATCAATACGTGCTCATCGTGCTCACACACAAAAGAGTGGAACCCTGTGTGCCGATGATTGAGTTTAATTAGATCGTTTTGCATAGTTTTGATGAAGTAATCCATCTGGCTGGCATCAAAGGAGCTCGTCCGATGGTAATTATTGGAGAAGACCGGCAATTTTAACGGGATTTAAGCAAGGAATTTTAATTTGTTCGTGTCGGTTCTCTGCAAATTTCTATGTTATAGGATCACCCGTTGCCATTTCAAATCACCATTTACTTTTACAAAGTGTGGAATTAACAATTGCTTGTCGATTCCAATTAAGTGTTTGTGCGACTAGTTTACGATTTTTTGAAAGACTGATCTCTATATCCAATGATTTCTTTGTGTGAATCCCAAAAAGTTTCTCTTAGACGAAATGGCGCTGTATTAAAATAAATAGTAGCGTATACGAGGTCACTTATGTCGAGGGGCTATTAAACGTATGTCTAGAAATAATTAAAATAACTTTTAGAAATTTTGGTAGGCAACAAGCATAGCTAATAATTTATTTTCTACAAATATTGTTATTCTTCAATAAACCGAAAACGGATATCAATATGCTCTTTTCAAATGGTATCCCTTAGGGGTAGAATGTACCTTTTTTGAGATACTATTTTTTTTTGAAAAGTTTCAGTTTCTTATGAAAAGTTTGGAAAACTTGCTCTACCAAAATACCAAATATTGATAGAATAAGAAGTCAATAACAAAATTTTTACATAGTATTTACCACTTTTCTGGTTTTGAAGGATAACATCCACAGATTTTGGTCTTGGAAAGATCTGGTTTTTAATTAAAATTGAGAGTACTATTGCTAATAAAGTGGAAAAAAAAATAATACGAAATTTTAAACAAACACTTAATAATTACTCATATCTAAATCCTTTATAAATATTACATCAAATCAGTACTCAATTTTTTGAATAATCTGTATATCAAAAGAAAGAGTATGAAATTTTATTTACCTAAACGAAAAGGGCCATTAGTGGAAACTAAATGACGAAAAAGGAGAGCGTAAAAAGTTCGTTAAAAGGTTGTAAACAAAACTAATAGTCTATTAAGGTTCTGGGTTGACGAAAAAGACAGATGCCTTTAATATCCGCCATATATGAGGTTGAGATTAAGAACGACCATTAAGTTCTCGAATCGCATTAGCTCTTACAAACCGTAAAAATTAACGAGCGGTAAAAGTACAGTAACTAAAAGCGATATTAAGCGGGAAAGATGAATTTCGAGAACTCGTCGCCGGAATTTGTATGTAAGTGCGGTAGACCGATATTGGATTAATAATGTTTAATTTTGTCAGTCTATGATGGTAATTTTTGCTGTATTCGTGATAATGAAATTAACGGGATTCTTGTAGATATAGTAAGCCGAATTGGGAACTGAAATTGAAGGAAAATTTTTCGTTTCTTCAATTCTTTACAGAAAAGCATTTGTGGTTGGGTTCTTAGTTATGACATTTCCTAAAAAATTCAATGGAGACAAAAATGGGTCTTTGGCTCTGTTAATGGAGAATTATCATATTAGTAAGAATACTGTAAATATCACAAAGACGTTTGCGGTTGTTGCTTGTCAACTTCCTCATAAATCAATATCTTAACATTTTCCAAAATTATTGAAGAATCACAAAATTTTTATTATTGCACCAATTGACTTTACAATTTTAAATATGTGTTAATGAGGTTATTATTGTACCAAACACAAGTAAAGAAATAAAATATAATAATCTGTGTAGAAGTAGTTCCCAGTAGTACGACTAAGGAAAGGACGATGCTGGGATTCAATACACGTTCCCGTAAAAATACACCCCTTTAGACAGCGGAGCGGGTGCGGAGAAGCTCAGACTCGCATTTTATAAATGGCCGAATGTCCTGCTCTCATTCCATCCTATGCTCGCTTCAAAAAACGACAGGAATCTCCTCTCCGTACGTCTACCTGCACGTATCTAATCCTGCCGTGTGTGCTCGGCTGGTAGAAAAAGTGCAGAAATTAAATTATGTATTTTTCGTCGTGTCAGCACGTGTGTTATTATTAAAGTAGCGGCGAATGATGGCAGAAAAAGAGGGATATGATGAGTCGCGTACATTCTTCCACTTTTTCATCTTTTTAATATTAAACTGGGAGGAATGAAATAGAAAAATTACTAAAAAAATCACGTATACGGAAAAAGTGTGAGTATCAATGAGTTTAATGATTTGGGCATAAAATGGCTTCAATTATTTCTTTATTTTAGAATTTCTTCTCGCTAAAACGAACTTGAGCGATCTTTCCTATTTTTTTTTTTATTGTTGTCTAAAGCTAAATTTAATATCCCAAAAAATCTAGATTTGTTGGTTTTCAAGGATGTTGTTGTTGGTCCTTGCATACTTTTAAATTTAATTTACTGAAGAAGGCGTTTTTTAGGCATATGGGAATGATTTTATAAATACAGGAGATTATACAGGAACTGTGCCAACTCAGACCATCAGATATCAGCTTCACTGTTTGTTTTTGTGGCAAAAACACACTCGCTGATGGAGGACTTATATCCCAATACACCACTCCGTACGTCTTCCTGGAATATAAGTTACAATAGCCAAGATTTTTTCAAATTTCGTATCCGCAAGGCTATCGAATGTTAGACATGGCGTAGCACATTATGAAGTTTAAAAATAGCATGGGTTTTTTAAATTTTCATTAATACGAATCTCAAGGATCTTTGCTGGTTTGGTAAAGGTAATGAAAATATTCTCAAGAAAAAAATCTTTCTACGCTAAATTTATTTTCGGAATGAAAGGGTCGTCATGAAAAGGTTGCATACAAACATCTTTGTGAATATCAATAAAAAGATCAGTCAGGAAATTTGAAGACATCAAAACATTTGTGCTTCAGCATAGAGAGCGAGGAAGCTCTGAGATTTTTAGGAAGTTGACAAATCACTAGTATATAGTAAAAGAAGGGTTGGCCAATATTAAGAATTGATCAGTAAATTTAGTACCCAAGCAAATATTTTTTTGTTGCAACCATTTTCAATTCTCATTAACACCTTTCAAATTTAAATACCAGAGATGAGTGATGAACGCGATTCATGGCTTTAAGTAAATCAATAAATAATAAAATTAAGTTTTGTTTTAATTCAGTTTCAGATTTGATCAATGAGAATAAACAAGACAGCCTCTTATTTTAGTAGGCATAAGGCAGAGATACTTATCTAAGTCGTAACTTAAAGAAAGCAAATTTTAAAAATTAATTTTGTTAATAGTAAATTTAATTTTGGGATTGATTAAAAATAGCTGACATTGGAAAACCTTTTAGGTTGCTTTATCGGCGTTTAAATCGAAACTAACAGCCGATATATCGGAGCTGTAAAACGCGAAAGTATCTATATACGCATCAAGTAAATTTACATTATATGGCCATATTTTATAGACCTTTAATCCGAATTTTATACGTACCTTTTCGATAAACAGTATACTTTTACCTCTCGCGTATTCAATACATTATGTATGTGTCTGTTTATGTAAAAGTACTGGATATGGACAAAGTACATACTTATATACCTTGTCGTTCAAAAGTTTATACAGTAATTTCGAATAAAAAGATTCTGTAACCGTTAAATGCGTTACAAGTAAGGAAATCGTTTTTGTACTTTTCGGTATTTTGGGCTAATATAAAATATACGAATTAAGAAAGATCGAGTTCAAAAGGTCTAATTAAAAAATAACCATTCCGGCCATAGAAACATATGAAATGTTTGTTGCATAATTAATAATATTGAAGAGTTGATAAATATATCGTAAATCATGGATTATCAAATTGGTTATCTCTACAAAGTAATCGCCAGTGCAATTTCTTACAAGAATTTTCTTTATTCCGCTTGTTTAAATCATATTTGTCTGTCCTACGACTTCGCGTTATCATTAAAACAAATTTTTATTAAGGATTTCTGATTATTATTCCATCTTCAGGGTAACAATAATTTCAACTTCTTGCCTGGTAGGCGGTCGAGCGGGTTTTATAAGTTAGCATATAAAATAACAACAGAAGTGTGTATTGTATTATGACTCCGTTACCTTACCTCTTCGTCGTAGAGGATGAAGTGATGCTAATTGTTCCCAACGTGGGAGAGATGAATCAGGATTATGCCGAAGTTTCCAGAAAAATTGCCATCGGCTCCCACAGTCAGCAATAAGCCCGCGCCGTCGAGTCGTATATTTTATGTGTGATTGTTGATGAAGTTTGAAGTAACAATATTGATAGAAAAATTCACAAAATCAGGATGATGCGCTCGGCGTCGATAACATTAAGGTTGGGGCGCTGAAGTGTTTTTTACCTACTGCTTGTTGTTAGTTTAGTGCTTCGTCTCTTTTACTTCCTTAATCTGCGGTTGTTAACAACTATGGCAGGTAACAACCTGGTATTGAGCGGCCAAACACAATATTAGCCCATTATTCTTACGCTGAGGAACGAGTTGAGTTCTTCTGGTGGGGTTGAGCCATTCCTGATAAGCAATTCGGCTTCGTGGCGGATTGTCCGCAGATTTTCAACTTTGCATTGGTGAGCAGGTAGGCTGTTGGAGCGGTTCTTCGCGGTCTGGTACAGCGGAGTCATCCTTAAGGTGACGATTCTACGTTTGAGCTCGAGGTTCACAAGATTGGTGTCATCATATCTTACAGGGAAATATTTTGCGGTTGAGTGCGTGCTTATCACTTACCTCCCGTCACTAACACTACTATTTTAGTAAAGTGTTGTGGTGAGGTTAATAGTGTTTTAGTCAAAAATCTACTTTTTGAACTTCTATACATGCTTCCTCATTGAGTTCTTTCCAGTCTTAGAAGAAATTACTTGGCAAATAATCGTGTAACCGAAGTATTACTTATAGACTTATTTCATCAATAACACATAAGAGGCGGTAGAGTTTATGTTTAGAAAGTACAGATTATTGCTATTTCGAAGTTCTAGTAAAGTACTTGGGCGTGTCTGTTAGGTGCTCCGTGATCATTACTTTGGCATTTAGTATTTGCTAGTAGCAACTGAAAATTATGATGAAATCGCCTAGCGTATTACAACCACTATATCTTATGGACGTTTGCCTTCTGCCAATGCTAAGTATTTGTCAAACATTGGACTACGTCGTCGGTAATACGTTTTTCAATTTGCGAAATTGGTCCGTACGTGAGCGTTGCAATCGCCTACCTAAGTACTTACGACGTTCGCGCAACATACTCGAAGCGAGGTGCGTGCAGGTGTTAGTATCTGAATGCGCCTCGCTGATGCCCGAAGAGAAGGAGGTGAAGAAGGAAGAAAAAGAAGAAACATCAATGCTCTAAATGCCACGTGTGTCATCCGTATATATTTGTATGTAAATACGCTTAGGCTGAGAGACACAGGTGCGAGATATGTCAACCGCAAGATATAGGGGTGGTTTTATGTGACCGCATTAGACAGCTAGAATATTAGCCGGAACGCAACAAGAGCTACTTACCCACCTACCGACCTCCAGCTATAGCCGAGCTAGGCTACGTATAAGTCGTGTACCTGTGGCTCGGTGATGGGGTGCATGAGCGTGCTTCCATCAAGGCGAATATGTGCATTTCTAAATAGAGGTAGAAAGTGACAGAAGCGTTCTGTTAAATAGGTTAGCGATGGCATAGTGTATATCCGTGTTAAACGGAATCAGTTTTAAGATAATTAGATTTTGCCGATCGCGCAGGCTTGAAAAACAGATACACTTCCTTGCACTCTGAACGAAACAGGATATCGGCAATAAGGAGGGTGCGATAAACTTACTTATGGACGAGATATTTATTGGAAAAAGGGAAATGTTACGTGAACATTTATAATATATTTTTAAACATTTAGAAATTATTTAATTTGTTCAATTTAGCCATATTCTTGCTGAAATATATTTGTTAATGCAACTTATCGCTAGATAAATGTCTTAAGGCTCTTACACAGACATGTGATATGTTTGTCATAATTTTATTTTATTTTTATAAATCAATATTATCCCCTTCGAAGTAGTTTTCTTGGTCCTGTCATGGACTGAGATCAGGTGAATAGGGGGCCTGGGGAACCACAAGAATCCCTTTCTTGGATTGTCATGGCGGACCATCTAAAGCCACAATATTTGGATTGTTGCACCTTTCTTCTGAGCCAATGTTAGTCGACAGTCTGATCTCACAAAAACCCTCACTCACTGCGTATATTCTTCAGTTTTAATGTTGAAGGTCTACCCGAGCGAGGTTTGCCCTGCACTGCTTCTCGATCCTTCGAAGCCTCCCAGTACCGAACTAGCTATCTGAGCCGACGACACAACTATATACTCAGGATGCAAAGATGCATAAAGACCTGATATCCGTCTAGTTTACGCAATGGAAACTCAAAATCAACGAGGGTGTAAGCAAAGCTGCTCAAGTGAAGAGAGAGTTTCTGTGTTTTTCCAAAAGAACAGCATGCTGGAATCACGTAATAAAGGAAGACTAGACTTAACCACAATACGGCTAATTTTAACGCATGGGGCGCTAGAATGGGCTATAATAGTATCAGCTGAAGAATTTGGAGATTCTACAAAATAAAACATTGCGTCAGATGGTTCACAGAGCTCCGCCCTGGCATGTGCGATATGAGCAACTAAGGCAGGACCTAGAAAATCAATGGTGCGGGAGTATCTCCACAGTTTTTCCGAAAATACATGGTACAGAGTTGCGGTTAGCAATAACCTTTTGGTTAAGCAGTTGGTTGAACCGCAGAACCGCCCTACCCCGGGTACCTCAAGTCTGCAGCAGAATGGGGTACAATTTTAAGACCTGCTTGGAAACGTGATAATATAGGTGGACCGGCGAGGAAGTATAGGTGCGGATCATAAACTTGGAACCTAGCAGCGAGACTTCGCTTGCATTATTGAGGACAAGAGGGTATAAGGGCTTCAGCGCAACCTTAGGCAGAGAAAGCAGGCCGTTGAATGTTGAAAGTTGAGTATGAGAGGGATCTAAGGCAGGGAGATTCCGACTTTATATTGACAAGAAATGTAGTAATAAGATGTATGACACAAAGTGTTTAATATTACAAATTTTCTCGATCGAAATGTCGAATGATCGAAATTCAAATATTACTTTTCCTGTAGCAGTCGCGTTGTAAACCTCATTCAAAAGTGAAAGATATTGAAACCATGTGAAAGAATAATATAGCCAGAGCATCGGAAAAACACAGAGACATCTTAAATATAAGAATAAAGCTCGTCTTTCCCGAAAGCGAGAACGAATACTCGCGCCATCAGCGCCAAGGTTGGCGTTAGAGCGGGCGCGAAAAAAAACTAATTTTTACGGTACGGTACACGATAGAGAGAAAAAATATTTATAATTCTCTCGAGTGCGAGCGGTACGACGCTAAAATAAAGAGAATTACCTCGAAACGAAGCGAGCGAGAAAGACAGGGCAACGGGAAACTGAAAGAATACGAAGTAGGCGATGGGCGAACCGGAGTCCCGGTATTGTATAAAGGGCGGCAGCATATGATTCCCGCGAGACGAACAGAGACGGACGAATTAATTGAACGCCGTCGAGAGCGAGATGGAGAGAATTGAACAAGTCTTGCATATATGATGATATAGACAAAGGAATTGTAATATCTCTGCAGATAGCCTGCTCGAAGCGAGAATAAACAGCACAGAAAATAATTTAGAGCGTTTAATGGATCGATTCCTTTGCATGGATAGCGAATGAAGGAAATGGAAAAGAGAATTCCTGGCAAAAGGACTTTGGATGCGTATGGGAGTATACGAGCGAATGTATGTACATCTGTGTAAGTGTAAGAATGGACCCGAGAAAATTATTCGCGGCGATAAAGTATCGAAATCGTTTTAAATATATCAAAAGGCGATATACATACGTCTATACATCTAGAAGTAATATGCGTCCATGAATTAATTTAACATTGAAACTATTGCGTGGCATATAACTTTGCTGCTTTAAACTGTAGCTATCGTATAAAAATAAATAGCTTATTGTCGCTCATAGGATTCAATAATGTTAAGATAATGAATATGTAAATAGATAAAATTGTATATGTAAAACATCAAGCCAATATTTGGGTTTAGTTGTAAATTTTTTTTATTTTTAGAAAAATATCTACAGGGTGACGAATGAAAAAAACAAGAAATGGCGTCAATCGTAGAGTACCCATCATTTTAAAGTAATTTAAAAGTATTATCTGCAATAGCGATTAGAAGTTCAGATATGAAATTTTAATATAATTCCAGATATCGATAGGTTCGAAAATTTTAAAACCTTCTAGAATGCAGTGATTATAGAATGCTTTATAACATTTGAAAAAGCTATATTCATTATTTGAAACGAGCTTTGACAGTAAGTGGCAGTGTTATTCGTGATCATTATTCTGTAGGCTTGTTAAGCTTCACCACATCAATTTATACATGTTAGACATTCTAGTTTCGTCGAATTTCTTCATTTTTTTTTACGGCGTCGAACTTGGTAAGCTATGTTGTACCATATTTCTGCTTTAGAAATTGTTGAAAATAAATAAAATCACACTAAAGCGGCGCACTCCGCACTACACAAGTTTTTATTTGATTAATTCGGAATAGCTGATTCGAGAATTCATGGATTCTCATTGTCAACCGTTCAAATAATAACTTGTATAGTGCGGAATGTACCGAGTGTTATTTGCCAAAGCATCACAGTCCTTGTATTATTATTGACTTTCAAAAAAGTTCCTTAAATTTTGATGAACTTTAACCACAAAACGCCTAGCGCACTAAGAAATATTATTGTTGCAATTACTGTATTTTTGAAACATTTCAACTTAATAAAACAGCTATATGTCGTTCTCCGGTTATTTTGGGTATTTGGAGTAAATTATGATAGCTAGGGTGTGATGCTTATGCAGAATAATTTCTAGCGACGTTGGCGCTCAGAGGTTCCAACCCCTATTGTAGCAAAACATGCCAGGATAAAATCAAGCGAAAGTATTTATATCAGGTTCGCCAGAAACAGCAAAGATAAGGCTATCATTTTGCAAACAGGACCTCAGACTACTGGCAGGATCGGTCATCAATATCAACAAGATCTAGAGACGACAGAACGCATTTTGTGTAGATGTGTGGTGCTATCAGTCATACGCGTCATCAACACTTCGGTAGGCCACTTCTCACATCTACTGAATTGAAGGATGAAGATTGTAGAACAATATTAAGGTTTATCAAAAGCCTCCAACTATTCTAGTCCACAAAAAGGCACCGTTACAATAGATCTATTTAGATCGCAGTGACTAAAGGCATCTCTCTCATGACCCATCGTTAATAATAATAATACTAGTAATATATATATATATTTTAGTGTGGTGACGTCGGGATGTGTAAGATTAATAATAATAGTGTTGTTGAGGTAGCGTATTTTCTGAAGTTTTAACTTAGCGATCTTAAATTTAACACCTCCAATAACATTCTTTAACATTTATAAGGTACGTCAATAAATATTAAATGTAATTCGATTTATACAAGTTTTCAATAAATGTCAAATGCAATTTGAAGAATCAATCTTGGATGTGACTGCCAGATGTAGCTATACTTGACAAAAACATGTTGTTAGTTTAAGCAATGCAAATAACAACGATTGACCCCAAACTTACCTATTTCCAAAATAAATTTTAATAAAGCCAATTAAATTATTTTTGGTGTAATGTACCTCAATATCATAGTAATTTCTATCTTTTGAGCATTAATAACATGCTAAACTTCTAAAATAATTAATGAAAAGCGGTACCTAATCGTCAGTTAATACATTTCAAATATTTTCTGAATTTAGTCATTTTTTTTAATTAGTAAAAGGTACATGAAATTCAATATGTTTAAAACTGTTTTCTTATTTAATTTATGTAATTACGTTCCGGAAATTTCCGAGTGAAATTCGTCATAAATAAATCAGTAATAATGCAAAACTGGAGACGCGCAAAAGCTGAACGCGCGCGCACGTGAAAAAAGAAACGAAAACGAAGAAGAAGGGATTCAAAGAAAAGCTGCTTGTATAGCATCAATTGGTATTCACCACTCCATCTCTTCAAATTCGATTCCCACACACACGAAAATGAGATGCAGAGAAAATCATCAAAGGCACAAAGCTTAATAATACCTGGCCGGATATTAGGCGAGCGGCAAACGCGCCTTCCGAACGCTTCGACGGTCTTGCGAGGCATGCGGTAAACGTACGCTCCGTCGGAATAGGAATCGGACTAAAATAAACATGGGATATAGGGTGTACAAGCCGATATTCTCGGCGAGAGAGAAGAAATTTAAAAATCAATTTCGCGTAGACACAGAGGACCTCACACCGCTTATCATACATCTCCGCACATTAATAAAATTTCATGTGTTTGCTTTTACTTTGGAGCGTTCGCGATGAAAATTTCGGATGATGTTTGAGCAATTTTATTTTTCACATGTGTATAAAAAAATTGAGTTTGAATAACAAAAAGAAAGTGAAATAGATTGAATTTCAACGTTTTGGTGGAATTCTTCAATGTCAAATCATTTACAGACTTTTTAATAGAAAGAAGTGCATTTCTAAGCGAAGACGCTTTGAGCGGAAGATGAGTTTCATTTGTTTTTCTTTTCAAAATTAAATTAATATTAAATGGGATTTATAATGGTGGACGTAAATGGATATTTCAAGTTTTTAGGTACAGGTACACTACATTTCGACATTGTAAGCGTATAAAACATTAAAAGAATAATAGAATTTGTCATTATAGAATTCCTCGTAGAAGTAATAGCACTTGAAACTCAAGAACCCTTTAACGGTCGACGCCAAAAGCGAAATATCAGATGTATTCTTTAAAGACATTGTTATAAATTTTTACACTAGAGAACGAAGGTGATTTCTCGTGCAAAGCGGGTTTGATAATCACTACTAGACATTTCAAACAACAAGAAATTATTACTAACATATTTACCTGGTTTGTGGACATAACCTTCTCGAAGAACAGCATCGATCGATATATGAAACAATATACATTGGAAAATTCTGAAAACTCAATTACTTTAGACTTCCGGTTATGACGGTAGTTCTTATTCCAATCAGAATACCCTATATATTATAAAATTTTTGAACTCTTAATTCAATTTTAAAGTTTAGTTATGTTGGTATTTCTAACTGTATTTAAAATATTTACATTTCTTGAACACTTTTGACTTTTATAACTGCGACAGTGTTTAACTTGGAATATTTAAATTTTGCAAAACTGTTGAACATATAAGGTAGGATTAGAATAATTTTTCGAAAATATACGGAGTGTTCGACAATTCTGATTAAACTTTCAAATGGTATGTGTTGAAACTTAAAAAATAATTTCTACAACCAAGTTTTTTTCTTTGTTATCAATTTGCTTTTACAAAAAAATGCATAAAACATTCATTACGCATTTAAAAAGGGCACTTTCAACATATTTAGGAAAATGTGTATTGCGACTCAATTTTCTTCTAACTTAAGTAACCGTTGGCAGTCACAACCCAGAGATCTATTACTTACAAACGACATAATCCAATCCAACCCAAGTAACCTCTTATTCCAACCGTATAGTTTTTCTTTAAGATAATATAGATTTAGGCTATAGAAAGCCTGAGAAAAACTCCCGCGACATATTTACCTTTGTCGAGCAGTTTGCAGGAATTCCATGGATACAGTTTCCGTTGACTTTCCCTTCAAAACCCGTCCCTTGTGTTGCAAAATCTATTGAATTGAAATATGGAATAATTTTAGCTATTTTTAAAGTGCATATTTGAAAAAATTCCCGTGATTATTGGTTTGTTAGATAGGACTATCGATAGCTTTCACAGATAGTTCTGTCGATAAGATTATGTAAGATGTAAGTAAGAATTGGTAGAATTCTTACATGAATTGTAACATATATAGATTTTGTTTATTTACTTGTAACTCGCGCTACTTGTTTTCTTCTTTCGTGAAATGTAGCTTTAAGTACTGTGTTGTACAACCTAAAAGTTTTTGTTTTAGATTAAAATATATTCGTCAATAAAGAATTGGTATTAAAAATGAAAAATATTCTGACGTAATGTGCAGATTATAGAATGTGGATAGTTGGTCGGTCTATAGATAATATTACCAACAGCAAAAAGTACCATAATTACCATAAATTCTGGTGGTATTTTTAATTTTTTAAAATATCAGGACAATATTTCCTTCTGACTGATTTCACTAATCGCCATTGCATTTGCCACAAAACGTAACGTAACGGGCTCTTGGCGTACCGAACCTAACATTACATTTTGTGAGCAAAAAGTATACCTCGTCTGGATCAGTTATCTATCATAAGAGAAATGTTGCTGCTTGTTGTAACTCTGTTGAGTTGCGTGAGAATTTTCTCACCTTCAAATTTTATACGTTCGAAATAAAATTCTTGCTGAGCTTCTACAGTTTGCTTTTTGTACATCACCTTTTTAAATCAGTTCAAAACGTCAGCTCGTAAATTCTGAAACTCATTTATATTGATTAGAGTACATTGGTGGATCTACAATATGCTCTGACTGTGAATCGTTTGAATAAGCGTAGGTCGTCTTGAGAAAATGTGCTAGACCAGCACTTGCCATAAAAATATCAAGTAGCTTTATTAAAAGCTCGCGAAAGACTAACTTACAGCTTGACAGTTAAGCGTGATAACAATTCCGGTTCAACCAGAAGTATTTCGTGGGCGAAAATATCTGAAATTAGTAGATTCGATCATAAATATTTTGAGAGCATATTACGCAATCCGAAAGAATGTGCAGTTATTAAAACAAGTCAGAAAAAATTTGAAAATAGGTTAAAAGTGGTCTACAAACTATTCACAGCAATTACATCGGAGTACTGCAAGCAATAGAAAAATTATAAAATTCTTCACTGTCGTTAGGCACGCACAGCTTTGTTCGGTAGAAGACGCAAAAAATTAGTTTGTTCTAATTAAGTTTGAAAGTGTTTTAGACAAAGATTCAGATTTTGCCACACTTTTTGTGAAGGTTCGTCTACAGATGCGTTAAGTTGTTTGAAAGATTTTTTTAATTATGCAAATTTAACATCGCTAGATGTAGAGCGATCGTTTTCGCGATCTTTGTACAAGAGCATATTTTCCTTTCGCACCTTATGTAAAAAATATTTGATCTCGTTTCTCCAGTTTTTTAAGTCACGGAAGACGCTTAAGACGGTAAGTTTCTTTTTAATCATCGAATTACATACACTCTCGATTTTATTTTTTATACATATGACTACAGATGGCCGTGTTCATTCAGTAACATAGAGATAATTTATCGAGATCTGTTCATAATCTACAAAAACCATGTTAAAACTTTTTTGCATCTAACACCGGAATGGCACCGCTCGGGATAATATATCTCTGCATACTGACTCTCCTCGCATGCAAGAGTCTATTCGTTAGCTACGCCGATGGTGTGCACCCGAATTTACCCACTCTAATTAAAACATCATTAAACCTTATAACTAACGAGTTTCCTGAAATGCTGTGCAGTTCCTTAACCCCATCGAAGATGTTTTGTTTACGTAGCCAATGCAAATTATCAAGCCTTTATTATTTATTTACTATTTCAATTTACTAATTATTTTTCCATTTGCGCAATAAAATATGATTTATACCATACTTATTTAATTTTGTTACTCCTCCCACGTAATTTCAATTAGTATTACATGGCATTCTAATATCTTCTTACACGAGTTCTACGTCTATTAAAATGATTACAGTTTTATTGCCGTTTTATAATTTCCAGTTTGTTTTTGAGAGCCTATTATCCAGCACTTTTATGTCTTCCATAAATTTAACTCCAATTAGTACCAACAATTTGTACGGTCATTCGATTTACATGTTTACTGACGCAACGGCATAATTGTTACAGACGTTTTTATACGTACGGTTGTCAAGGCGTACACCTAATCCGCAGGACGGGTCATGTAATAGCATTCGTAATTTACAACTTGGCCGACTGTGCTGGATTGTTTGTGACCACCGAATTGCGCGTACAATTATAATTGAATTACACGAAATTAGATGTAGAAAAGGAAGCGGACTTAATTGCATCCGGAATTCATAATTTAGTCCTCTAACTTGAGGCGACCGAGTTTCTCGGTTATTTCTTTCCGAATTCCCTTAATACAGAAGCTTGCGATTATAAAGTTGGGGGAAATTAAGGAAAAAGCTACTCCCTGCGGCTGTTTTTGCCACTTGCTTTGTTACCGGTTAATTTATGTGGAGTACTAATTTATTTATGTCTTAAAAAGTTGGAGGCTAATTTGTGTACCCTTAATAGGACGGATGATAATTCAATGCATTTGAATTCAGGAGGCAATTCAAGCATTAACTGAGACAACTACGCTTTGGAGAATATAATTTTATTTGATTTACTATGTTGCTTGATAGTGCGTAAGAAAGAGCAGTGGTCATATTTCTTTTTATTTTTATTGCTTACTTACTTGCTTATAAGTGCATTTTACTTCTTAAGTAGAAAGCTTTGGCTATATTCACAATCTACAATTAAGTAAACAAATCAACACAGTAATTTACAATTTTTAATCATTCATGAAAATGGTTCATGTAATATGAATCACTATCATTACATAGTACGTTTCGACATGGTTTTTAGATTCTGAACGGACCCAATGTTATACCTTAAATATTACTAATTTTTAGGTTGTGAGTGTTCCTTTATTCTTAAGCGATGATGCTGTGTCATAGGTACCCTTGTTCGGATATGAAAAAGGTGTCTAATTGCATTTTTAATGGTTCTTTATTTGAGTCAGAAGTGTATTTTGCGACCGGTTTAAAGTAATAAAGCAATAATATACATACATAAGCGCTAAATGCAAATAGGCATCATAGGAGTGAATAGTTTAGATATTCATAAGAGAAACCAGTCTATAAACAGCCTTGACCTCTTTTTTAATTCCTTCATTCAAGTCATAGCATAATAATCAGCTTAAGGTTTAAGTGCTTTAAAAGCAGGTGACTTGGGACTGTGCACATAATATGGGGCAAAGTATTTGGCCTTGCATAGCGATCTGCAAACCTTCTAGAGTACCCATCTAACTTGCCTACTGACATCACAAACGTATACAAAACATGGCAGCTAAATAGGAACAAATTCCAGTTTTGAGAACATCAAAGCACTTTCTGTAACTCTTTATTAATATAGTAAGTAGAAGGGTTGGAGCAAGTAGAAGGCCTGGGAGTGGGAAGTATCACGATTTTGAGGAATTCTCACTGGAAATCTTTGGAGGAGGTTGCAAATGCACATTTCTCTATATATAAGTTAGTTTCCTTTGTTGCATTAAAAAATATACTGTCAGGAAAATTAACCTCCTACTAATGATTTAGTTCTTTTTGCATTCCAATATTAGTCTTACTCGTATAACATTCAGCTTTGGGCTCTGTAATATACAGTTTTTTTCTTAATTTATTTGTTATTCCCCCGGTACTTTAAAATTATAACCTGTACTCCAAGTCACTTTTATTGCTCATGTCCACACATCAAAATACCGTCAAAAACTCAATAAAAAAAATGTTCTAAATGGCCTACCTGCCGGTGGTGACGTGGGACACAGATTTTGCTTAAAAAAAAACACAGTTATTGCATAAATACATTTTCCTCCATAAATGATCAACTGGTATAGACAGCAAGAACTTACTACTTATGTACGATCAAGTAGAAATTTGAAAACAAAAAAAATATATAGTGAAATTGGAGGAAAAGGGGGACTACCTATGTAGTTCTTACAAGTATCTTTTATTGTAATTAGGCGGCGACCAATAATATATATATAATAAATAGAATAGATAATAAATAGACATCATCGGGTCCCAAGACTAAAAGAAATATTGCGTATAACAACTAACAATGCAATTAAGCTGATTAAGATGTAACTAGTTAATAAAATTCATAATTTCAATTATTTACTAATATTTAAAGAAGAAAATAAGATGTACCATCCGTATTTACAAGGGAAGCTTTCCAGGCGTCAGATTCAGAAACGGGCGAAGTTCTTCGATATAATTTTCGAAAGGTAAGAGTTAGATGTGATGTTTGAATGTAAGAGTTACTTGATATGGGAAATTCCTTCATAACGGGTCACTGCGGAATATACAGTATTTTGTATTCTTGTGTAATGGGCATATATGTAAATATATGGGTAAAAGTTTATGAACTCACACTGAGGCAATAATTTTAATGTAAAAAAGTTATCTAGCAAAATACAGCAAAAGGTCGTCCCAAATCACTTGGATCTACGGTACGTTACTTACATTGAATCAATTCTTGATCTTATTTGTCCTTTGGAGATTTCAGACAATCTAAAAAAATAAATATATTTTTTATTATACTTTTCTTTTACTTATTCTGCAAGTAATTTAACATCCTTTTATTTAACCTTTTTCGTTTATCTTTATTTGTATATTTTCCTGTGTTTACATACTTTTAATTCTTGCGGTGTAAGTTTTAGCAGCTGTAGGGCTAGGCAGGGCTAGCGTATCGAAATTTCGGAATCCTCCTTTAGTTCTAATGTATTAATCATTATTATTATTATATGTAAATTACACAATTTAGGCTTAAAATCTTCCAGTTTGAGCGGAAATGTCAACAAGTTTATTATCCTGAATAGAAAACCCTATATTATATGTTTACGGATTTGGATGGAAGATTAAGTAAGCTTTTCAATAAATCCTCCATATGTAAGTTTATTATAAATAATTTTTGAACTATTATAACAAATACATAAATTAAATAGAACATGAAAACAAATAATAACTTCACTAAGTTGGAAAATAAACTGAAATTTTCCAAAGCCTAGAAATTATTGGTTCCTCGATATTCTCTAATCCGTTCTTTTAGACCATCTAAATTATCCCGACTCTCTAAATAAACATTGGCTTTTAAATAATCCCACGCAAGACACTACAAATGTGCAAACTAATTAATAAACACTTGGAATAGCAAACAACGCAAAGTATTGGCACACTCCGCACCACACAAGTTTAATGAATTAATCCGCGGCAGCCATTTCGCGGATGCGTCGATTCTCATTTTCAACCATTGACCGAGTTGATTAATTAAACTTGTGTGGCGCGTAGTGTGCCGATACTTTTGTGTTATTTACCATACTGCTCCACAGTTCTTACTATCATTATTGATTTAAAATAGTTTCGAAATATGGTTACAAATTTTTTTGAATTGTTGAGTTTATTTGCCGCCTTACTTAGGTTATTGCTTATGTGTTCATTAGATTTTGGCAAACTATTTTACAATAAACAGCTATATGAGGTTAACTGAAAACCATATTTTATTAAATCTATAAAAAACCACTATATATTTTTGTTGTACTTTAACAGTAAGGGGTACCAAAGTTACCCCTGGTCTAACCGGCGGCGACATTGTATTATGGAACAAGTAAAAAGCACGGAAATAAATATAGGCAGACATGTTCGAGTATTTTTGTAGAAAAAAGGTTGCTAGAATTTTATTGAATTTATCCTTTCATCGTGAACACGGTGCATAACAAATGACATTACAATTTAGGTATGTCATTTTACTATGTAACTAGTTGTTTTAATGGAGTCATAATTTTCTTTTCTTTCATATTTTTACCCATTAAGTCTTAAATTTCACTCTCGAATATGCCTACTGAATGTTAATAAGCTCTCTCTTTAAAGCATAAATATCCACGCATCTCCGTATATAAGACGTGAAACACCATCCGACGGTCATAAATAAAGCATAATTAGATGATAATTAATACGATGTATGTGTCCAGTGGGGGCGCTGCGTTGCGAAAAAAGCTCGATTTTCTACGTACCTAACATACATACATGTGGAGATCGAGATGAGACGCGTTCCTCGACTTTTCCATTACGTTTTCGCTGGGGTCCAGCGGTAGTATAGGGACCTTCGCGTGAAATATGGATGTGTAGCGCGGTTCCCCTCCGGTTCCCTTTCCACCCTCCTCGCTCCCGCTCACTCTTTCTCTCTTTTTTGGCGCTAGCCCCATCTCCTCCTCTCTCGCGCACTCATTCATACATATACATACATATTATATGCAATTATAATTCTTAGTGCATGATACACAGACGATGGAAGGGATTGTAGTGGGGGGATGTTATCCGCCATATTGTATACGCCCCCGCCCGACAGGCCCCGCCTTATATTTGTCTCGCTCCTGCTAATATACTAATGTATGCAGAGCGCTCTTTTCCACTATGTATATCATGTATATACTAGTGTGGATGCCTGCCAGGCAAGGCCTCTCTTCTTTTCCTTCTTCGGAATAATTTTAATGGATCGCGCTGAAGAATCGGTTCCTGTTCGGTGTTGGTGTGCATGTGTGTAGCGCGCGGCGGTGGTTGCGAAGAAATTTAGAGAGAATATCGGAATTCCGAAGAAGAAGGCGAGCTTTTTGTTATATTAAATGTCCTTTCTTTTATACACTCACGCACACACATACTCCGTACGGGCACATGTGCTCGTTTTGGTGTAACTACGTTTGTGTATGTGTTTCTCCTTATTCGTGACGGTTGAGACAGAGAGATTCGATTATGTACGTTCTTATTCTGTTCTTTCCACGTGTAGGATGGGGTTTTCTCCTTCGCTTTTGTCGCGAGTCTTTCTTTAGACGTTCCGTTCTTAGAAGACCGAGCACAAATAGAATAATAATTGCATTACATATACGTTTATCTATTGTTCTTTAACAATGTTATGGTGTAAAAATTGAATAAACAAGTTTAGGTGCTTTTTTCCATTTTTCCTTTAATTCTTGACTTAATTAGCTTATTCTTGAAATCATTAATTTGACTTCCAAATTCGGAAATACTTATACTGCCTTATAAGATACTACTTGGTGAAAAGACAGGATATAATATCCAGTGCTCAATGTGTTCGGAATTATCCTTTTTTGAATTGAATTACCATTGAAAATGTTACTTCTTTGGTTTTGCAAAAAACTAAAAATACACTCTGAAAACCACTTGGTGTACACAGGGCACAATTAATCAACTAAAAAATCCGGCCATCTGTCTGCTTCTGGATGGTTAAATTAAAAACTCAGTTTCATTTAAAACTCGTTATTTCATCCTTTATTCAGAACTTCCTAAAATGAGAGTTAAGCGTTAACGACATCTTTAAATATGTTACAAAATGAACAAAATGTTACAAAAAAAAACAAAGAAAAACACTTTAAAATTGGCAATACAACCTGTTAAGTTAGCCCCCGCTTTTTTTGAAAATTGAAATTCTGGCGGCTTGTTCTAAATTTGTTCCACGTTTTTTTAAAGTATTTAAAAAAGAAGTCAATATTGGCCTAATAAATTAAAAAAAACACTTTTGCACCTAGCCCCACCTTTTTTGAAAATCTAAATTCTGAGAGTTGTTCTAGCTTGTTCTAAACATTGTTCCAGAATTTCAGACCTGTATCTCTTACAGATCAAAGGCTGTGCCCAAAAATAAAACAAGAAAGCACCAAGTTAGCTCATATTTTCTGAAAATCTAAATTGTGACGGTTGTTCCAGGTTGTTGTAGTTGTTCTTAAACGTTTTAAACGTTTTAACAATCGTATCTCTTTAAGATTAAAGTTAGTAAATGTTGACTCCCTCTGTTAAAAAATAAAAGTTCTGATAGTTGTGCAGAGTTCTACATTTGTTCTTCATAGTTTTAGAATTTTAAACGCATAACTACATATGTATAGTTAACTGCCATCGCTTACATCCGTTTAAACAATCAAATGTAACTAGTGGTTTCATGAAGGTGTTAATTTATTAACCACTCGTTTAGTAAAATGAAAATGGCCGTATAAATATTTGGTACCAGAGCAATTAGCAAACGCAAATGAAAGTTATAAGTATTCGTACTTTATATTTATGCTTTACGTTTTGCTTTCTTTTTAGAAACAAATTAAAAGTTCAATGAAGGATCATCCGTGACATGAGCCATCTATTTCAAATACCAGACGCGGGCTCTACACAATGGCAATCAACTTCTCATTAACAGATGTCATGTTTTGAAATGTTTAAAGCAATTGGAATAAAGCGGAGCAACTGTAAAAATTTCGGTTTTCGACAAAAGGCGCATTTTATTTGATCTATTTTTTTGATACATAAGAGATACGAGTTTGAAATTCTGGAATGTTTAGAACAACCAAAACAACTTGGGGCAACTGTTAGAATTTCTTCTAAAAAAGGGCGGCTGTCCGGAGTTTGTATATCTTTTGATCGATAAGAGATACAGATCTGAAATTCTGGAACAACTATTAATTTCGCCTCACACACACTTTCTTGTTTCGTTTTTTGGCTACATCTCTTGGTATATAAAAGATACAGGTTTGAAATTCTAGAACGATGTTTAGAACAACTAAAACAACCTGGAACAACTGTTAGAATTTCTTCTAAAAAAGGGCGGCTATCCGGAGATTGTATATCTTTTGATCGATAAGAGAAACAGATCTGAAATTCCGGAACAACTATTAATTTCGCCTCACACACACTTTCTTGTTTCGTTTTTTGGCTACATCTCTTGGTATATAAAAGATACAGGTTTGAAATTCTAGAACGATGTTTAGAACAACTAAAACAACCTGGAACAACTGTTAGAATTTCTTCTAAAAAAGGGCGGCTATCCGGAGATTGTATATCTTTTGATCGATAAGAGAAACAGATCTGAAATTCCGGAACAACTATTAATTTCGCCTCACACACACTTTCTTGTTTCATTTTTTGGCTATATCTCTTGGTATATAAAAGATACAGGTTTGAAATTCTAGAACGATGTGTAGAACAACTCTCAAAAAAGTGGGGCTGTGTGAAAAAGTCGTTTCTAGTACAGTCATACAAGGGACAGTTCAAATTGTCGGACAGCGTACGCAATTATGCATACTAAATGCTTCATATTATCGACGGATATAAGATAGATGATGTTAGGGTTACATTGAAATTTCAAAGGTAAACGAAGTTATTTGTAATTATTTATTTATTTATAGGAGAGATATTCGAAAATGAAAGGTAAAACAATAATTTTGATGATTTTTAACTGCTCAACTTTCAAGTTTTCTGTTACTGCTCAATGTAAAGATACGAATGGATATTTTTCTGCAACACAATTTTACCAATTCGAAGTAATAAGTGGGTATATAAAATAAGCAATGTGCACTAATTTTACTTGTAGAAAATGTGATACTGCCATTTATACTTAATTGGGAAAAAATTGTAACTCTTTCAGGATTCTTCCTGATTTTCTTGCTAATTATCAATTCTTCCATTTTGCTATTCTAATTCTAAAGGACACAACATCCCAAAAGATCAAATGAATGTGACGTTGATCTATTTCTAAAAAAAATCGTTTAAATATTTTTGGTTTCATCAATCTGTACCAACATAATAATTATTTGCGGTAATTTATCGCGATGTTACTTATTCTTATTTGAAAAAGCGACAAAAGTGAACGTCTATTCAATTACCCATTAGATTTAAACTGCGAGAGACGTAAATTTCTGCCGTTTCGTGTAATTCAATCTACGTAAATCATGAGACGCGATTCGTAACGTATAGTTACAACTTCGTTTTGGAAACAATGAAGCCCATTTAGCATAATTCGATTCGTTGATGGACGCTTTCGTCGATGTCGCTGCTCGAATAACAGAAACGCGTAAAACCATCTCATAAATACGAAAGAGTCTCCTCATTGTTATCGATTTAAAAAGGAGAAAGGATGAGTTATCTAAAACGGGCGATCGTTCGAGAAGAGGAGCCAGCAGCAGCTAGCAAACACCATCGTCCGTCCGTCCATCCAAGCATGCAATGTTTGTACAATGCCGTCTGTACGTTTAGGTGACGCCTGATCAAAAAATCTTATAATAATGATGTTTGGTTTCTTTGTTAGGAATTTTTCAGGTCAAAGTATATTTAAGAAAGTTATTGCTTTTTAATAATAGTAAGGCAGTATCCTGAGCACATGTTCTGTGCACCAAATAAGCTGTAGATAAAAATAAACTAATTTCAATGGGTTTGCTGGACTTCAGCAAAACTTTTGACACCATCAATTATGGCACATTGCTTCGGCTCGCTATAATATAGGATTTAGTAAATTCAGCTGTTACTTTTTTCGCGAACTTTCTTATTTAATAAATTCCACTTAGTAACGTTATATCCGATCCTCCTTCACCATTGCAAAACAGGCCCCAGGGTTCGATCCTTTTTTTTTTTAAATCATTCGATATTTCTAATATTGAAAATGCGTTAAATGATATTAATTACTAAGAACTTTGCTGATATACTCGCCCAAATCTCTTGCAATTTTGTCTGAAAAGCTGCTAGATGTTCAAAGATATAGCAGTAGATTTTGCAAATTTTTATTGGTGACGTTAGTAACTATTAGCAAGTATCATTTGCAATAATTCGTTTAGGTCTAGGGAGCATGCCTAAGGATTAGTTGTCGTTGCTTATAGTGATCCCAAGCTACCGAGAAAATTTGAATATCAAAATGAGAGCAATGTTTTGCGAGGCCCGGCTATGTCTAATTTTTTCTATGGATTGCTTGTACACGGTGTTTGGATGCCGTGGATCGTCCCATATGCAAGTAGTACAGAACGCTTCTGTAGGATATATTTTGAATTTAGGAAAGTATGAAAGAATTCCCATAAACTCAGTGGATTTAAATGGTTGAATATGAGTAATCGTGTAACATATCATTCACTTGCACAATAACATAATATTTTCCAAAACTCGCATTATTTATGGAAGAAAAAACTAAATATAGTTCTCATATTCATAACATTAATGTCCGCAGTAGCGGAATAATACCATCCGCTCACAGGACCGCAATTTGTGGGAGATCTTTCTCTTTTTAGAAACAACACCTTGTCGCGGTTACTAAAACTTTTTTTATATTCATTTTGTTGTTTTCTATCAAAGACATGATCATCATCTATGAAAACAGACGGTCGTGATTGTTGTTGTGGGTTTTGTAGTTCTTTGTAATATTCTGCGTACTCTTGATTAACGTTATGTAAATGTTATGAGTTACGAAAATAAAGGCATTTATTATTATTATTATTATTTATTAATGTCCAATGAAAAGTCTCTAAAATTTGTTTTACTTCTGATAAAATAAGTTATAAACAGGCATTTATTATGTTGATAAACAGGTTTTAATTTGATAAACGTAATTCGTTATTGTAGTAAATTTATTAGAAAAAACTTTTTAGATTTTCATATCTTTTGACTTTTGACTGGATGTGTATAGATACACATTTAGAGTCTTCATCTATGGTGGCAACATGGGCTTCACAGTCATCAGCAGCGTTTTAAGAATCCAAGATACAAGTGAGCCCATCAGTGTTCTCATCATCATCATCAATGAACGCCGGTCATTGCCGCTATATTTCAACAAGCGTCCTCTGTCGTATCCGATCTACATGTATGTACGTAGATGTACACTTATGAAGAGTAAAGAGACCGGCGAGAGGGTTACATGTCGTCTCGTAAACTGATATCTTTGATGTCTTAGGAGTCTTCGTCCTCGTCAGATGAGTTAGTCGCGCAGAGTCCGTGTGCAATCTGACTGTGCAAACGTCAACAATCCATATCCGCTTTTAATATATTCCTGTGTCCACAATACCCGGAGTAAACGCGATCAGAATATCGGATACTGGAAGAAACGAAGAAGACGAATGTGATGGCGTGCGCGGGGGCATCATAGCGAAGGCATCACACACTCATACATATACATGCCCATAGGCGTCGCTGCTACCGCTTTTTTCTAAGGAGAAAATTAATATTTTTCTGTGAGTAGTCGAAAATGTTCCTTTTAGATCAATTGACTTAGAGTAATACAAAAATTTCATATGCTTTTGCTAAGACAAGGCAGCCTAAATAAAAAAAAAAATTAAAACTAAAAGAGCTTCTGACGAATCATGAATTTCTTCAATAAATGGTGATTATCTCATTTGTATCTTGATTAAATAATAGGATCCTCTTGTTATAACTTTGCATTTGTGCATTATGCTATTGTATTGTTGGAAACTGTCATTATTCTTTGCTTTGATATCCGGAAACTGCTTTCTATTTGCCTGCGCAATTTTATACTTGTCCAAGCTTTATAGTTCCTAGATTTCCTCTTCAGATGTATACTTTTTTGTGAGATGTGAAGCGTTTCTTAAAGATTTTCTTTGCAAATATATCCTTTTCCGTGTTATTTAAATATTCTGTTGAATAGAGTAGCTTAGTGTGTGATGCGGACAATAGTTTCCACAGTTTCTTTATATAGTATTAATAAATTGGCTTCTAAATAAAGAATGGATTCAGAAGGTAGTCGTCATTTGTAAGTTCACAACTTCTTATGTTACCCTTTGATTTTACTCTGAACATAATCAGAGTTAGGTTTTTCTTACTTTAGAATTGGTGAACGCCGAGGGTGAATCTCGAAGATGTGTATATATACGACAATTTATATTGGCTCCTTTTTTCCACAATGGCACCCTGATGAGCCGTTTAGCGGTGAAATGGATGGCGGTAGCCTAAATTCATTATCAGTTTAATAATAACAATAATCCGATTGTGAATTCAGGCCACCACCATGCACCATGTATGGACACAGAAGGTGAAAGCCAATCGATAAGTTGTCGCATAGGTACGAAATACTTAAGACAGAGTTTCTTTTTAAATATACCTTCATCACATAAATTGTCTGCATACGCCTCTACAGAAATGAGTAGCGGTTATTTTACAGCTTTTTTATTTAATTTTTTTATTTAACAGCAGTTAGCATACATGTCCTATAAGAGCAGCAGGGATTGGCTAATAGCCAATAAGCCACGTAAATCACCAATACTAATTATAAATTTAGTGAAAGGGTGTCATATTCCACAAAGGCACACTGATGAGCCGTCTAACGGCAAAACACGCTTCTGTACCTGGTGCATGTGTGATTTCATTATCAGCGTTGTTGTTACTTTTATTGATGCCTTTACGTCAACTACTTTAGTAAATCTGATTAGTTTGCTTTAAGGCAGCTTCAGCGTTAGTAACTACTAAATATGTAAATTGTCACAAGCGTTTCATCGTATTATGAAAAGTTCAAGTTATGTTTTTGTGATCTTGTCTCATAGACGTTTCGCTTTCGTACATCATAAGTGCCAATATTATACGAGTCAGGCTTAGGAATCGTTGTTGTTATGGGGATGTCAGTTTCAGGAAGGCTAATTGATGATATCCAAAATTTGACTTGCATGTTGATTATATCAGCAATTCCTGTTTCCTCGAAATATTGTTCAATTCTCGTAGTAAAAATTGATTTGGTTATCGTTGTTATTTGGCTGGATTTTGGCTGGAACACTACAGAGGAGTTTACATTCGTTGAACTTAGTACTATATTCCATATCAACATTCAGTTCTTCTTATTGAAATTTGGGGTTGCTAGGAGTAGTAGTGAGTAGTCTAGTGTTTAAAAAGAGAACTGTTTGAGGCGCAAGGATAGTGAAGTTAACCTATACAAGTATATTATATTATATTATATAAGCATATTTTCACTAATTGTGCGTACAACACTATTGTAGTGTTGTAAAGGAAAGCGTTTTTATTTCAGTGATTTTCAACTTTCATGTTTAATTGTTTTTGGTTACAAGATTGATAGATCTTTCTCCTAGATTTTTCCTAGTTTAGTTTCATATCTCTGTCTTACATAGGGGGTTTAAAAAACATTCGACGAACATGTATCTGTGCAGAGGACTTAAGAAATATGTTTTAAAAAAGCAACAACAATGCAGAAGAATCGGAAAGGATTTTGAACGTTAATTTAATTTGAAGAATACTACGAGTGGTGAGAATTTCAATATTTCAGCCAATAAATTTGAAAATTGGAAAACATTTAATTAAATATAGCTGTCGGTTAGGTTTCGTGGAAGGAACATAATTATTTTCAATTTAATAAAATGTTTTGCCATCGAAAAATTGATAAAATTTTGGCTTAGTTAATTCCCTTTGTTCTCGATATTATTTTATCGCAATGATAAATGTTAACATTTATCGTATTACTAGTGCATTAACAAATAAAACTTTTAATCAACTGATATTTGATATCTCCGGTAGAAGAAATTCGGTCTTCTGATTTATATCATTTCCCTTTTTGACGAACGTCTCTGCTCACAGATACACTAAACTTACTAGCACACCCTTCCCACCATCTCGCTATGTCTCCTCTTCACTTTGCCGCCGCTGCTGCTGCTACTGCTCTTCATCCCTTTCTTCCCGTCGTGCCTCTGGTTTCTTCCGAGGCCCCCGGGTCCACCTCCGCCCCCTATAGCTATGTGCTAAATTAAACTCTTCAGAATATATTAACATTTGGAGCGGACGAGCTCCGTTGGAATGTTGTGCCTTCCAATCGATCCAATAGATGTCCTCGCAGACGTCATGAGGCAATCACATGCACACACTCTACTCAATGTATACATACATTCGCAGACACACGTTGATATACTCATACATACACATATGTATGGGTACAGGGACTTTTACATATACACGAAATTGATGGAGGAAAAGTTTGAAATGTACATTGCGAGAAAGCAAAGGAAATCCTTGACGAGGAACTGATACAAGAGGATCATTTCGATGATAATCGGGATGAGAAGTGTCCAAAGTAAATTTGGATTTACGTTTCAATTAATTGAGTTGGCGCGAGGGTGTTTTTATGTCCGGATTGCTTTGATTTCTTCCTCGTGGACGTTTTTTCCATTCCTTCTATTATTATTTTTTCTTAATTATTTTGTCAATAACCAAGTGATTGAAGATTCTAAATAGCAAAACTAATTTCCTTTTTGTAATTGTTCTAAGTTTCACAGAATTTTATTATAATATGCAACAACAATCATGATGATCTAATTAATGAAGAAGTATTGGTTTAATTCCGTTCTTAGCTCGTCAATCCTTACGATATAATATAAAATACAAAGCATTTAAATTGAGATATATAACAAATAGCAACAACATCTTTCAACTGTTCTAAGTCACTTTTACAAAAATACGATGGTTGTTTGTCGTCAAACTGTTCCAAAACTGTCTCGCGGATCTCCGCATCAGTGTAAAATTTTATCCCTCAATTTTAACGTTGAAAATAAAAAATAGTCACTTGGGGCAAGGTTGGGACTGTACGCTGGGTGGCCGAGTTTCTTTAAAATTGCAAGTGTATGGGTCAAGAGTCAGACACCTCGTCGCGACTTTCCTTGGCATTTCTCGATGATGGCTTGTCTTAACTGGCGCAGCAAGTCGGCGTAATATATTGCGTTTACTGTAGTGTGTGTAGTCAATTTACAAGATGCTTTGGCTATCCTTATAAATTGTAGCCATCAGCTTTCTTGTGCTTTTTGTGGTTTTGGCCTTCTTAGGGATCTGTTAGCCTCTCCGATGTTGTATCATTTTCAGATACTATTTGGTTAATGGTCGTCTTATCGACTTACGTACAGCTTAAGAAACTTTCGGCTACATTCGATGTGTTGTAGTAGTATTCATTGTAAAGTATTTGAAGCCCCTAAAGCAGCTTTGGCTGCAGCACTGCCAAAAGTGCTCCAAGCACTTCGCAGTGGGTCAAAGAGAAGTAGTTAAATAGTTAAAATAAGACCTCAAGATGCGGCTAATACTGATACTAAAGAATAGGTCGCAAATACTAGAAGTTGAAAAACGCTGGTTTAAGTACTTTCTCTTATATTATTTTTTGTTGTATGCCAGTTACGATTTCTGTAGACGTTCACTAATACCATAACAAAAAGTATGCCAGCTGTAGACAATGTAAGTCCTCAATAGAAAACAATAACAATGTTTAATGCTTGTTTTCCACCTTTAGCAGAAGTACCTAATAAATTTGTTCGTAATAGGGATGCATAAATTTTATTTGTTGGTGGCAGTCTCTTGGGTGCGAAGATAGACATCACTGTGTTTATTAAAAGGACACTGAGTAAACTTCAAAGCATCAATTGTAGGCCTCTGCAACACATTAATCATATTATGAACATAAAAATTGTTGTTTGTACAGCAAACACCAAAGTATCAACACACAACAATTTTAATGGGGCAGAAAATCAATTTAAGGAGATCTAAGATATGGCCTGTTGAAGCAAGAATCAACGAAAACATTAGGAAGGTTAAAGAACTGGTCTTACTAAATCGAAGAATACAGGTTTCAATAATTGTTGCTAAAGTAGGGCTATCAGAAGCTTAGTTTTAAAAAATCTTACATGAAAATTTAAGAATAAATAAGGTGTCAGCGCATTGGATTCCAAAGTTGCTTTCTTCTGAACAAAAATTGTGTCGGCTACAGGTTTGTAATGAAAATCTGACGGTATTGGCTGGTAACGGATTAAGGGGCCCATCGATAAGACAAGTATCCATTCAAAGGGATCTCCGCCACTAAAAGTCAGGAATGCATTTTTCATCAGAGAAACTGATGGCTACAGTTTTGAGATGCAGAAGAGATATTGCTAATTGAATGTATGGAGAAAGGCTCTGCAATAACAGAGATAGTCTATAAGCAAACAATAACTAAAAAATTGAAAACTGCTATTCGACAAGAAAGACCTCGCAAACGGTAATGCTGGTTCATAGCACTATTAGAATCCACAAAGTTCACCAAGTAAAAAAAGTAATCAACGACTACGGTTTATAGAGATGAGACATCCACCTTATAGTCTGGATTTGGCACCAAACAACTGTTATCTCTTCCCTGAATTACAGAAAAACAGAGGACATTTCTTTTTACTAACCATTAGTGATATTTTCCAGGAATATATCCACATTTTTCTTAACAAAAAAATTTAGATTAATAACGATTTTAGCGCTTGACATATTACGCTTTATATTGCTTGCCATTAACGGGAAAAAACTTTAATCCAAAACAATCATCTTGACACGTTCTCTTAGTACTCTGGATAACAAATTCACGCAATTTACAAAACGACCGCGGAGATAATCAATTAAAATCAACGCCGTCCTCGAGAATTAATGAAAAGACATCAGCATCAGAGGCTCTTGGCGTGTTTGCAGAAGCGCTGACCGCATCGGGTGACGTACGACCGTCGCATCTGTAGGAAAAAGGGATGAATTGCCTCTCGGCAGTCGCATGGAGTGGAATGGTAACGTGGAGGAGGATCGCAGGGATCGTCCGGCGGTAATGACCCGTGTTGTTTGGCCGCCGCCGTTGTTGTTACTACATCTGTATGTATGACATATGTAAAGTGACCGTCGAGGCGGACATTTGCTTAACCCGCGCCATATATCAGGGGATTTAGCTTAACGGGGAGAGATGTGTGCGGAGAATATGTGTGCACGAAGTACCACCGGCTCTTCCGCCTCTTCTCCGGCCGTATAACAGAATCGTCGTACCGAAAACCTTTTTCGTATGGTCCTCCATCACCGCTCGCCACTATCGTCATCAAGAAGAGCGTCTTTGGGCGAAAACGAATCACTCGTTTATACATATCTAAAGTTTGACGTAACGCGCGTCCAGTTAGGATAAAGTTGTAGAAACGAAATTGTCTTATCACGTACTTATTCTCGGATGTGCGCTGCTACTTATGGAGCGGTTGCTAGAAATCTTCCTTTAGATTTCAAATGCAATTGGTTAGACTGTTGTTGTAACATAAGCAGACCTTATAGGAATTCCAATTGTTCTGTACCATGTCAATTTCGTAATTTTCAGTAACTTCTAACAGCCTTTTTATGAGAGCAAAATTGAGGTAGGCATCTCTTTAATATTCCTGTACTTGAATCCATTTGAGATAGAATTGAAAGATTAATCAAAATCGTTAATCAATGTGATATATGAAAGTGCTTTAATAGATGAGGAAAGAAATATTTAATAATTACAAAAATTTCATTATTTCCTATTTCGTGACGTTGTAACCTTTCTTATTGGTCGCCGTTTGGTTGTATGCGATATATTTTATTTTTATGTACGTCCTCTCTTGCATACGTGTACGTGTGTATTTTTGGTCTCGTCCGCCAGATGGCTCCGTCGTTCCATCGGGGCCGCCTGGAGAGCTGGCTGTTCGGGAGAGAGGTGAGCTTAACTAAACGAGCGCTGCCCAACCAGCGCCAGCTTTGATTTCCGCGGATTTATGTATTGTAAACGATTGCTTTATGCGATATGAGACACCATTTACATGAAAAATGTATCTGGGAAAACGTCCTTATACGAGCTTTTGTTTTCGATACCAGAAAATATTGCTTCTTCTCCGCGAAACGTGACTGCCTTTTTAGTAATTGATGGTGTTAGACCTTTTTGGTAAATTGCATTAGACTCTTCGGGATGCGAAATACAACAGCGCCGGATTTATATTTACTGCAATATTATTACGGGCGACGGTGGTAGCGGCGCGCGATATTATTGCGCTATTGTTCAAATTGTAATGATGCAAGTGCCTTGCTCTCTTTCTACTCGAGCCGATGCGATGCCTGAGTTGTGTGCATACAGGGGCCTGGACGCTAAACGTGGCACGTATTTATGTATAGGTAGAGAATACGCAGGCTATCAGGAACGGATAATATGAATTATGCAGTAGCGTATCTACTGCATAGAACGTTTCTACTATTGTTTACGCACTATCTAACAGGATATATTGTTATCGGCTTACTTTTGTCTCTGATCTGGTTAGATTTAATTAGTTATGTTGTAAGGTATAAATAGTATAAATTGAAAGATACAGTTTATGTAGTTGATTCTAAGTATTTATAATACGTGCTGGGATACCTAAAGTATCTTTTGATATGGTTAGCTTGGAAGAGTTTCTTTCCGCAGTTATTTGGTACGCAAAAGCTTATTTACTTAAAGTCTTTCCAACATTTTGTAGAAGAATAAATTATCCATTACAAAGTTAAAACTTATTATTATTATTATTATTATTATTAACTCATTATATCTTTGCAATTCTCTTAAAGCACTTTATACGATGTATTACAACAAATTATAAAAGTATTAGCAATGTCCAGAGTTGATATCATTACTTATAATTAATTCTTTTTGTTTTCAAATTTATTAAGCATTTGTTTCACAGATATTTAACATATGTTTTGTTACCATCTATGGAAATAATTTAGCCACAAGCCTACATAAAAAAAACCAATACACTCCCCAGAAAAATTATCGCACCACCCTGAAAAATCGGTATTTCTCCAAAACGAAAGTGTATACTAGGTCAATATTATGCAGGAACAATTCTTATTTACTTATCTGCAAGCACCAACACCAATAAATTTGTTGCCAATTGTGTTGGCAACTTACATACCTTTAACGCATGAAAAAGCTGCATATACTCATTTTTTCCAATTTATTTGTAATTGCGTTGTGTTCTGTATGTGTAATTTCTGCTATTAGATTTGACATGATGTTTCTCTACGTGTTAGCCATCATCTAACTCACAAACAGACTTTTTGAGCGCTAACTTTGCTGCAGGAGCAAGGGTTATTTGGCGGGAGTCCTTGGTGTTATTCCATTCTACCATTGTTAGACGCACAAAAACACTAAGAAACTGGGAGTGTTTATAGAAGGCCAAGAGAAGGCCGTCAAAGGGTGACATTGGTCTGAGATGATCGCGGTTTGCGCGTAATTGCGCTCCGTTCTGGGAAATGCACTGCTCGATTGCTACAGAGGGAGATGTTGGCTGCTGTGTAAATTTCTCTGCAAACGGTAAGAAACTGCCTTCGTGAAGACAATATTTGGGCCGACGTTCCTCCAAGAGGACCATTACTCGCCAGACAATATCCAATGGTAATTGAGATATTGAAAATTGGCAGAATGTTATGTTTTCCGAAGAGTCAAGATTCTGTTTTTGTACAAATGATAGACGATTGCTGGTGAATAGAAGACCTAGAGAGCAATATTTTCAATGTAATTTTGTTTCCAATGTGTAGTTTGGTGGAGGTTCGGTAATGGTTTGGGGAGCTATCATAATGCATATATACAAAATATACTTAGCCCGAATAGCACAAGAATACCTTAGAGAAACCGTGACACTTGTTATGGAATGGATAATTCGAAGCCCCGATTTAAATCCAATAGAGCATGTATGGGACACCCTTAGAAAAGCTTAGAATGGTTCTTAGAACTTCCCCACAATAGAAGCAATTCTTGTGGGAGAATGCTTGTGCAAGAATACATCGTTAACTTATACGAAGGCATGTCGCGTAAATGGAAGATGTCATTCGAGCCAGCGGTGGATCAACCCGTTATTAACTTAATTATAGTGGATAATTAATTTACTACACTTATTATGAATCCACTAAAGAATATCTCCAAATCTGGTGTTTTATTCATTTGTTTATTCTTTCGTTTTATCTTACACACTTTTATCATAGCAATTGCAATTAATTTACCACAATTGCGGATGGTGCCATAATTCTTGTGGGGATATGATCGCTAAATAGGTTGCGTAGTAATCTCTTCGCAGTATTGTCTTAGCAGGATGGGACATCGTAGAAACAATGTTGTCAACATTATGCAACATTGGCTCTTCATCATTACAGTTTTTGTTTGCCCATGTTCCCTTTCTTCAGGGAAATAAGGCCCTATTAGGAAATTTTACCTGAAACCGCACTAAACAGTAACCTTGGCATCAAATAATTCTTGAACAATCATTTTCTGGCCATATACTAGAGTTGCGCGTGTTAACACCGCATTTAATTCAAAATGTGTTTCATCTGTCTAAAAGACTTCCAAAGCGAAAGTGACGAGAATCTCTTTATCTTCTTCAAAGTTCTTTGAGTTCAAAACGCAGCTTCATTCTATAGGAATACAGACGAAGCTGCCTTCTTAGAATATTTCCATTGTTGTATAACTCATCTCCACCTATTTTACAACTTTATTAGCATCTTCTAAAACAAAAACTGCGCTGGCTTCATTTTCTACTAACTTTAGAAACTCGGCGTAAGAGATAAAGACCTTTCAAACTGTGAAATTACTTTTGACTAATCTTATATATTAATGTTTAATCTCGTCGCTGATTGGAGATAGATACTGTAACGTTTCTGCATATAATGGGACGAATATCTTCAAAATGGACCAATTGTTATTGTAGGCATTAACAGTAAACTCATCTGTTTTGCCTAAAGATTAAGCACAAATTTTACGGCTGCGATATTTTATATTAGTCGAAGTCGAAGTCGAAATAATATGTACGATTTATTTATGTCCCTAATTTAACGCACAACTGGTTACAGTCAGCCTTTCCCTAGCTCTCTATTATAAAAGCTCCTCCACAATAATAGTGTAGCTGTCGGCAGGATATATCAAACAATTTCCGTAAATACAGCGCTCTTGATTGGATTTCTTTATTTTTCGCAGTGAATCTGAGGCTTTTCCGCCAATAATGTGTATCAGTCGAGTTACGTAGACCAGTAGCAGGCCAACGATCAGCAAAGGGGATTGGACGTTGCCAACTCCGAACCAAGATAGAGACTTGTTCTAATTACACAATCAAGGGCGCCGATTGGACAATTTCACCGCGGAGGGTGTGGTTCTCTTGCTTTAATTACTGGCCTCTCTTATTCTCTTAACGAGATACCCGGCCTACGCCGTCGACCGTCGCGAAAGGAAAGCAAAGACAGACGAGAAGAAAACGAGCAACGTAAGGAATAACGATGCTGAAGAGGAGATGCGAGGAGGATCAAAGCTCCTATTACCTTCATTGAAGGTTAACGAGAAAACACATGCATAGGTACACCTAGATCGTTAAAGTTAGAGCGTCTAGAATTGAAGTAAATGGTGTTTGCATATTATTGTTTGATAACTTATGATTTAACAGCGTTGATATGTATAGCTTCTTTGAAAATAAATTGATATAATATGTCAAGAATTTGATAAATTCAAATTTTTCTATATTTCTATTTTTTTTTGTACCGCAACAATTCGAAAAAATTGCTCATATTTCCACGTGTAAAAAACTTTTGCTTTATCTGTAGGTATTCTGTTATAATTCGCTTCAACTATCCCACCAAGTGCATCATACACACAATCAGGAGATCTCCTACTATTAAGGTTTAGTAAGACCTTTGTGAACTGTATGTTGTGATTAATATAGGGATCTAGTTGATCTAGGATCTAGTTGTCACCTAGCAGATTTCTCAACTTTCAGCCAAATTTAATTAAAGGTAATCTTTTTATTATGGCGAAGAATTTCTTTGCAAGTAAAATACTTTCGGATTTCCATCCCACATTAATGTGGGTATATTTTTTAAAAGACTCATTTGCTTCATTAAATGATCGTAGCCGTTCATGCAAGAAAGTAATGGAAAATTAGAAGAAGTATTAAATAGTTATTTCTACTAACTGCGGGTATGTATACACAGGTATGCCAATCGTCTAGAATTATGCAGTTGTGTCTATTCTGTGAATAGTAACGAGCTAATAAGCTTTCTGATAACGTAATAGGTATCATAGAGTATCTCTAAAAAATATTTTGGTGTATACAGGGTGATCGATAAGTACTAAATCAGGCACTTACTTTGTTATTTTAAAAGGAACATAGGAGAAAATCAATAGAATAGATTTTACTGAACTATTTCTAACAAATTTCGAGATATAATTATTTCTTTTTTTCATTCTACATCAGCAGAATGAACGTTTCCAGTAGCATCAAACATTAGCTTTAAATTTACAAGTGTTTTCGGTTGTGAACATGGTTAGTCAGGATAGAGGTACACTGTAATTATTTTTTCAACGTCGAAAACAACATTTTATTAGCGAACTTTCTTATTAAAAATTTGACTGCGTCATTGAATTCTGAAGGTCTTGCAATGGTTTCAGTCCATATTTCTCCAACATCTCTCATATCTTTTAGTAAATATATTTGAGTGAAATTTTAGTTAACATCATTTTAGGACCTTTTTGAAAACAGTGGCGTAGTACTTAACAAAAAAGTAACTCATACATTTTTTCTATTTTCGATCTCGAGAAATAATAATAGCATTCCTTGAAAATTGAGAAGAGCTGAACTTTTTGATCCACTATAGAATCAAAAAAATATGGTTTCATTTGAATGTAAGATATAGGTTCTGCAAGGGTGCTTCCATCTCAAACGGGCCACACTGTATATATATATTAATTTTGCCTTTTAACTCTTCTTCACTTAGGTTTAAAATTTCAATAGCTTAAGATTGTTAATGTCAGTATGTTTTGTATAGTGTCTCCATGGTAACTAAACCATATTAACACAGGAAACCATTTGGATGCAATTTCTAAGTGCGAGACTCGCTTTTGCCTACTGGTAGTTACTTGGCCTGAATATTTTTTATTAATTGTTTAAAAATGTCAGTGTTAGGCGTCATTTTACAATTCTAGAACGTTGGGACACCTATATACATTGCAGCAGTTGCAAGTAATAATACACATGATTATACTTCAAACAATGTTCAGTGAATAATCGATACCCCTGATCTAGGTAACTAATCAGAGAGGTCATGGAAGTTCTGGAAACATGAAACGTTACAGTAAACACACCATTAGCTCCTAATGGATTGAATAAGATGCGGAACTAACAAAGATTTATAATTGTGTACCGAACATTACCGATGGTAGTTTTTCGTGGGAGAGACCACAAATTTTTTCCTACACAACTTGTTTTGATGATTATGTGAAGGAATGTTGGTTACTAAATTAATGAAATAAGGAATTTTGGTTTTATTTCACTTTTGCACGTTTTAACAAATTGTTTATTTTATGAATGGTTTGCAATGAATACATTTATAGAATAAGCGTGGATTATTTACTGTGTTTTCTATATAAATATATGTTTCGTAGTAATAAATTAATTGTAATTAATACATAGTTATTACTTATTGCTATTGTTGTGTTTTGTCGCAACCTAACCTAAATTGATCTGTTAATATTAACAGTTGTATTTTTAATACATGGAATTTTACAGAAACCTTACACGGTACGCTTATTACCAATTTCTGCAGTAGTCATAACATGCAAATTTAAGAACAAACGCAGAAAAAAATGTTAAAATTTGACGTGTGTATTGTTTCGCGTTACACTAATTTCGCGCTACCCTATGTAAACGATACTTTATTGGCCATAACGTGGCTAAAAATTAATATATCCATCCTACTCGATGCATGCACTGGCATTGACACGATGCTGATAGACTGACTAGGACGTATGTAGCTATCAATTGCAGTTTTAGCACTACCTGTACTAGGATAGCATGGTTGCATCGGTGCAGAGCCAGAGTTTGAGGTTCATGTATTTTCGCACCACACTAACGTCCCTAATTATCATATTTGAAGAACATTCTGAAAATAAATTTGTGTAAAGAATTGTGCATTTTACAATGTTTCTGAGAGCAAAATTTTAGTGTAAAGGTGGTACGAAGTATTGCTTTGGGGCAAGAACGCCAGCACTGAGCATGTATATAAGGCTTTATGTAACCTACTAATTTAAAGTCTATAACTGTAGGCACATACATCATCAGAATCTGTTAACAAATACTTAAGGTGTGTACTGTGATGAAGAAACGGATCAGCCTTTTGTATGGAATACCGTTTATTTGATCAGTAGTAGTAGGCTGTATTTGGAAGAAAAATAGTCGGTTTTAATTGTTTTGTATTAATTATTGGACAATTAGTTGTATACTCGCTAACTTGCAATTTTCTGTCCTGTATTACACAATCTTGGGCATTACAATCAAATTCCTACAATAATTTCACATCAAGGAAGGGGACTTTTTAATAAAAGCATTTTGTTTGATTTAAATTTTTAATAATTTAGATGACGTATTAATTAATGTTTTACGTTAATTTCTTCAAACCCATTTAAAAATCAAACTTTCAAATTTGTAAATTAAATTGGATATTGTCTTTTAATTTTTTAAATTAATTGTTTTAGAAGTGTCTACTGTATGTCCCTTAGGAAAGTACACAAACCATACGTGATGCAATGTGTAATCAGCAGTTTTGGATGTGATATATTGATGTAGCTGATAAAATGCACACCTTTCATTTTGCTTTAATAATTGAGAAATTATGGAAATCAATGTTATGGAGATTACTTAAGATTAACTATGAATCTGGAATTCAATACGAAAGGTAAGATTTTACCTAATAATACCATCTCAACCAGCAGTTAACCAGCTCCAGAATTGTGCCACGCAGCGCAGTCATCAGCATAGTAGACAGAGTGGTGTGGAAGATGCGCGCTCAAAACCCGAAACGGCGCACGCAAGCGCGTCATTTCAAGTCAATAACATTGCCTTGCATGTATTATATTTTAAAATGTGACCGGAATAACTTAACATTAAGCAAACAAAGACGCTCATTTGTGTCACAAAAACTTTATACTACGGATGAGCGGATGACTTTTTCCCTTTTGAGGTCTTCGTTATTTTTCTATCTTTAGTACAACAACCGGCGGCTCTCTATCTTCGTCTCTTCCACATTCGAAGACCTCGTTTTGAAACGTACGACGGAAGGCCGAGGGCGAAGGGAATGGGGAGAAAATTTGCATGCGTTTCGTTTATTTACACATAAAATACGTGGTTTTATTGCGAACGCAAAATGTCTATACACCATACACTTACATGCATAGCTTACCTAGGTAGATGCACGCCATCTACAACTTTATTAGTGGGAAATCGTTTTTTTTTTCGCGATTGAGCTTTTCAGTTTGCTAATAATACGTAAATATATGCGATTGTTCGAGTTGAAACTGTTTCGGAATGGGATATATTTTTCGATTACATCAATTTGAGTATATCACCGTATCAATTTGACGGAATCTTGATAAATAGGCATTTTAGGCAAATTTTAGAATATCCAGAAGTAGGATAAATAAATATAATAATTGACGTTTCGAAGTTGGGGAAATGTAATGTTGAATCGGTCATAAATATTTTCAATATTATTCTTCCGATACTAAATATATTGTACAACCCCAAAAATTACATTTAGGAATTTATAACATATTACATTATTTATGCTATATGAATATAAATGGATATGAGCCGTATATGAACTATAAATGAATTTCAATAAATTTTCGGTCATATCACTTTCATAATATACTACCTCATATAGTTTATTTATCGTATTGGTGACAGTATATTAATACCGATGTAAAATGAAAGCAGCACCATATCACGGCAGAACCAGTTCAAATTAGATGAATAGATGCATGCAATAAATAATACATTTTTAGTAGATCTCGCAACGATCTATAAGAAGGAAATATTTTTAAGTGAAGTTTAGGGTGGGTAGTACGAAATCAGTGCAAGAATTAAGGTATAGTGTGGACGTTTATCCAAAGCGAATTAATATAACCGCTCACACATCGGTGCGGTGTAGAATTAAGAATTAGCGTAATGTGGAATTATGCACATATCAAATTTTAATCAATACTGCTTACAATTGTTTTTTTAATGTGTGACTTTGCATGGTAGAATGTTCAGTTTCGTTGCTGTCGGAATACTTCTATGATTAAGCTACCAAAATCAGAAGTAACGTCATTAGCTGCAGTAATTCATCGCCTGTGTCCCATCTGAGCGCGTTTTAACGTCCAAGTAAACAGATAAGCAGATCCTACTGAAAACTAGGATCTCTTGGAGCAGGGTGTTCGGTTATAATAGATTATAGAGCCATTATCTTTTGGTTCTGGTGAAGCGATGATGATCTAACTAAGGTATTGGCATACTCCGCACCATCTAATAGGAGCCATGTTAACAAATCGTTTAGTATTGTTACCACTAACTAAAGTGTATAGCTCATATAGTGGGCCTGTACGTAGAATTACTTGTTTGCAAATGTTGAATCCTTGAAATGAAAACTCTGAGAATAATTGTCGTTAGATTCAATGGATCGTAGGGAGAAAATCTTATCTATCGATCAGAATTTATAACATGGTTTATCACGTCGTTCCGAAAGTGATACCATGCTATGTCTTTTCATCTTGCTTACACGACAAAAAATTAGGAAACTTGCGGTGAATTCGATCAAGTTTTAAGCAATCACGTGCATAAAATGGATATCATATCAGAGATGCGTACTCCAGCTTACTAATGACACAAGCGTTGTATAAAATTCCATATAATTGAACGTCAAGAAAATAACCTGATGCACGCACAGGAAGCCAAAGGATAATTTGTGATTTAAAGGTAAACCCAGTATCGAAGAGAACACCGATAACTTTAAATTCTGTTTCCGTGTTAAAGAAGTATTGCAGCGTTGGTTGGCTGATGGTTGGCCTTCAGTTGGTACAACGTCCTACGGTCGGCGCAATATCCGTGTATGTAAAGTATTTATACTTTCAAGTAATGCCGATATCGCCGCCACGTTGGGCCAAGCGATCCGCGATCGGGACCCAACGTTGCGCCAACCATCTGTGCTACTAGAGGGATATTATAATCCATAATGATTGGGGAGATGATGCGTGTGTATGACATAATGCAACACTTCTTAACATTAAGATTGAACTTGTTAGAGTTACACCAACAAGCAAGTTTGTTTACATTTTCCTGTAGCAAGATCACATCATGGATAGACGAAAGTTGTGCATATAATTTAACATTATCATAAGCCCGCATTGGGCAATTAAAATTTGTCAAAAGATCATTTATGAAGAGATTGGATAAGAGAGGGTCCAAATTTGTACCAAAACTATTGTAGGAAATATAATACCCGTTACTTAGATATAATTTCACTAAACCAACAGCAGATGACACAGAATCATAGGACTTTAACTTGAAGAGAAGCAGTGGAAGCTCTACTGGGTCAAAGGTCTTTGATAGGTCCTTATAAAAAAGATTCGCTTGTCCACGTTTATCCAATATTTTACTAAGAAATTGTATAGGACAGGTCACATTGGTAGCTGTAAAGCAACCAGTGATGGAGCAGTGCTGATTGGTCGATAATTGGAAAGGAGGCGCGTGTCAGTTGTTTTATGTAATTGAAGTAATTGATGGTTTAATATTGAACGCCAATATAGAGCTGTAATCTTAAAAAAAGTAGACATAATCTTAAGCACCTCAGTATTCGTTGCAGATACCAAAACACAAGGAAGACTGTTACATAAACTATTATCAGAATGAGTAGTATTAGCTGTATTGGGAGGATCATAAGCTTTTAAAAATTGATCAGCAAGTACAATTTCAGCGGAATCTATATATTCACTTTGATCGTCATTGTATAGCCTGCCAGGAATTTTAGTCGAGTTAAGAACACTTACAGGTTCAAGTTAGTGTGGTTTATGAAACATATTTTACTTTTCTCTAAACAAGAATTTCATGCGCATCAGATTGTAAATATTAAAGCTACTAATTGAAATAGTTACGGGCTGAAGTATATTCGAGGACTTCCTATACTAAAAATGATTAATATAACGCTTTACAACGTGAAACTTAACGCGCAGCTATGCGACCGTTCATATAAGATTTGATATAAGACGCAATATAAAACGCTATCATTTAATATTTTCCGCAGACATATGTATTACAATCTTGATTAACATTAATGTTCCCTCAGCGATATGCGCATAGGCGGCGACTGTTCGCATAGTCCGCCATATTCTGTCCTTCTCCTACTTCATACGTACACTCGGTATCGACTTTTTTAATAAGTCTTGTTTACACATTCGCCGAGTAAATTATTGCTAAAATTTTATTATCCAGGCGTAAACCTTAAATACCTTTCGAGTTATTGGCTTCAATAATCCGGCGAACTTCAGTATTTTTACGGACACGTAACGACCACAATAAAATTAAGATTAAAACTTTGCTGGTGAATTATTTACTATTTTTCAGTATTAAACGTCGTAAACATAAATAATTAAATCGTTAAAAGTACGCTTCGCGAAATAGATCTGAGATGGTTTAGAAAGCGTAAAATGGGGACGATTAAATATGCTGTCTTGCTAAAGATTGTTATTTGATAATAAGGAGTAAGTGGGTGCAAAATGGGTGTTTTCGCACTTATTTGATTATATTGCAATTGTTAGCATGTTTCAGTGGAAAATAGCACCTGTAAATCATTGATATTAGCAGTGATAAAGAAAATATTTCAAATGATCCAAACACAGTCGAGAACCGTGTGCCTGCAAAATACAGAAAAGCCCAGGTGTCTATAACCTATAGTGTTATAATTTACAATATCAAGCTTAACTGTCATTAGCGCCACGCATCGTAAGTTGCGTATGTCCACTCGTTCATTGTAAGAATTGCTCTAGTGGCTATCAGCTCGTTTTTGGTATCTTCAACTCTTCTTATCTCCTATTATCTAGGAAGCGGAGTCCAGTCAAGGACGCGTCGTGACCATAGTGAAGGAACGTTGTTCAATTTGCTCATATTTTAAAACTTAATATCCAGAATAGTTTCAGTCGTATCTTAATTGTAACTTCGTAAATGAAAAGCCAGTTCTTCTTCCGTGAATGCGATACTAGCTTACTTTGGCGAATTGTTGACAAAATATAAGGCGTCTTCACTATAGACGTAGTATCTAAGAAGTACCTCTGAAATTCGTTACGACACGTAAATTAAGAGTATTTCTCCAACAAAATTGACGGTTATCAAGCAAAAGAAGAAAAGTCTTCACTCCCGAACAAAATAAATAATTCAACTAAAAATCCTGATGATCAGAAATATCTCCCCGCAAAGATAGGTAGAAATGAAATTATGTTGGAATGTTAATGATAGCACATTTTCTTTTAAGATGCCAGTAATTATGGTTATTATGGGAGCTTGTATGTGTAATGAAATGAAACAAATGAATATCAGGCACATTTAACATTCATCTTACATTAACAATATTAGTAAATCTGCCATCTTCTGTCTTTCAATAATAATAATAAAAAAATCTACCAAAAATTTAAAGAAAATTCTTTTAAAATGCATAACTAAGTACTTTTTTGGATGACGAAGATACTAAGCTGTTGTTGTTATATGTAAAGTGAAGGATTGCATTTTATACACAAATCTACAATCATTTTATTTTTTTCTAAATACACATCTTTTCTTTTATATTACGCTAGTAGAAGAACTTAATTGTGTCAACACTGCAAACTGCTTTGGGTAAGCATGGAGGCTAAGCATAAAAGTGGAGCTTAATGAATTTATGTGTGAAGCCGTAGATTGACCAGAAAAAAAGACCTCCTACTGAGGAGCTCCTTCCACTATTACGTACAACAAGCCAGCTCTAATTTATTTATAATATGAACGCATGGCTTCGTTTAAGATGGTCTACGTAGTGCTTTTGGATTTACCCTAAATCTAGTAATAATTTTTTCCTGAACACCTGGATACACATAACTGGATAATTTTTGGTGATTTAGGTGATAGCTGGCATAGATAAACGTATTAACATATTGTAGATTCCTTACGCCGTCTTCTACTCCTCATTTTAAAGTTTATTTTTAAAGAGATTCATATGATTTTTCCTGAAGATATTTTTATTTTTCTTCGCTTTGCAATGATATTTTGAAAAATCAGCGTCTAGTGAATGTAATTATCGTGATTAGTGGACAGTACATATATATATATTGTGGATCTAGGTATACATGTTTTTCGCATTACGAATGCGGGCTGCTATTACTGTCATATTTATATGAAATATCGAACGGCGTCAAATCAGCGTCTGTGCATACCTCAGGCATTCTGCGACTGACTGAATGAAATTTCTCATTCCGCTCCAAAATCACGAATACGAAGCCGCGCACATCCATATCCAGATATATGGTGCAAACCTCCAGCATCTATGTATATACACACTCATATTAGGATATTATTATAAAAACGTACGAAAGCAAGATTTAAATATGAGGAGGAATGTTTGCCTTCTTTAATATGAGTTTGTGGGATAATACGCCGAATACGAGTTTTAATATACAAGACGCGAGGCGTATTCCGCTGATGCTTGGCTACGTTATTTGCATATTACGTTCACGCTTCTCTTCTACGTAGTTACGTATGTACAAGATATATATGCACTGTAGAATATACAGTTTGTCTATTTTCGCTTTTTACCTGCGTCATTGATTTTTATCCGTATGGAACAAATCGACACATCCGGGTCAAATTAAAAACCATTTTTTTTTTGTGGATTTAGCAACATGAAACAAATAATCTCTCAGCTGCATAATCTACCTAGTAGCATAGTTGTCAGTAATGATTCTTCAAGAATTTGCATATATTTTACTTAGACTGCCATCTGTAAAAGTTAAAGTGCCCAATTCTATCGCCGACGTGCATCAGCAAACCATAATATCTCGTGGAAACTTGGCGGTCCTTTTAATATAATCTTTATGGAATGCTTCGGTTTTATCACGTATTATTCATTTTCTATGGTCGCTAACACATATCTCGTCGCTAATTATTACTTTATTCTAGTCGTTCTCCGTCCATGATGATTTAGATTTTACCCAAATGAGAGCTTTACTTCTGAAGTAAGGATACCTTGTAAAAGATATACACTGCCGTTCAGAGAAGTTCGGTCGGTTGGTAAGAAACATGAAAAGGTTACAGAAACAAACAAAACTAAAAACAAAATGCGATTTTATTGTATGTACAGGTAAAAAAGACAAAAATAAATAAATAAAAAATTATTCTGGCCTAATATAACATACTGAACATTATTTTTTTTTTCATCTAAAGAACCTCCTTTGCTGTTAATCGCCGCTCGAACTATTCTAGGCATTCTTTCGATAAGTTTTGCGAAACCGGATCGTGGAATATTAATCCATTCATGTTGCAGAATATTCCGCAAATGTTCTGGTGAAGTTGGACATGTTTTTCGGATCCTCCTGTCCAGTTCATCCCACAACAACTCTATAGGGTTCAAATCTGGGCTTTGTGGGAGCCATGTCATTACTTTCAGGATGTGCTGTTCTTGTTGCTCCTTTAGATAGTTCTTACACACTAACGCAGTGTGCTTTGGGTCGGTGTCATGCATGAATGTAAGGTTACGGCCTATTATACGCAATCCTGATGGCACTGCATGATTCTGGAGTATTGCAAAATAATTTTCCTTTCTCGTTACACCCTGTACTCTGCATAAATCTCCCGTCCCAGCAAAGGAGAAACATGCCCACACCAACACAGAACTACGCGCTTGCTTCACTCTAGGCACAATGCAGTTCGGGATCACTTTTCGATTTTAGACCTTCGGACATAAACTCGTCGATTTTGCCCAAAACCTTCAAATTTTGACTCGTCACTCCAAAGCACGTGTTTCCAATCATCTAACGATCAATCTAGATGAGAACGGGCCCACTGTAGCCGTTTTGCTCTGTTGCCCCGACGCAATAAGGGTTTTCGAATGGCAATGCGTCCATGAAGGTTCGCTTGTTGAAGTCGACTTTTTACCGTACTCGCCGAAACTTGTTCTTCACGGCCGCGATTGACTTCGGCTGCTATTTGTGGCGCTGTTAATTTTCTATTGCGTTTGCTTAATAATACAATTCTCAAATCTTCAGCTTTTGTTGTTTTCCTAGATGCTCCAGGACGAACATGATTTTCTATAGTTCCAGTTGTCCGATATCGCTTTATGATGTCATTTACTGTTGAACTTCTCATATTTATCTTTTCAGCAATTTGTCGCCCCGAATATCCTTCTTCAAACAGCGAAATAATGCGTGAACGTTTTTCGACACTGGTAGGCTTGCCGCGTGCCATTTTGAAGTAAATTTTCTTAAAACTTTCGCGCAAAAACGACAGATGCACACCAGCACACGTTTAACAGTAAAATGAAGCAAATTTATACCTTTGCGCCTGTGATAAATAAACAAGAATGATACTGTGGTATATTTCCTAAATGTATTGTTCGTTAATAGTCCCCAAACGACCCGTTTCAAAAGATCGGTACTTCCGAGAAATTCTTGGAATGATAATAAAAGGGACTTTATTGTGGTTGTCGCAATATTTCTACTTTACATAATAATTTATGGCTTATTTCTTAGAAAAGGGTGTATGCTTAATATTTTTCTAATTTTATCTATTAATAATTGTATACAGTGTGATATAATAGATTTTTATTGTATGACCGAACTTCACTGAACGGCAGTGTATATACTTCATAAACCCTCAAACAGCATTTACGAATGCATTGTACATTTGCAAGAATTGTTTAAATCTGAGTCTATATTCCACAACGCGGTACTTTTCTCGGTGGATGTTTCTTCTAGCGAATTAAAAAATTTCGACTGAGCACCTTAAATGTCTTTGTGAAACTGTTATTGGCTGTCTAGAACTCTTCCCTCAGACCTCAATATTCACTATATCTTTACGCATTGTCTTCCCCTTCATAACATCTATGCACATTTGGAGCATGGGTGGTGAGTAAAAGAATGTATAAGAATAAAAATACCCACTTGTTACTGTTTCCTTTTGCGCATTTTCAAAGCACTTTGATTTATATCCAGGTACAGGATAACTTTATAATTGGAAGACTTAAATCTATTTTACTTTTTTGACTTATCTATATACCTTTTCCCACCCAAGTGCCACTTAATTAATTATTTAGGAAAGCATTAAAGCTAATTCTTAGCAACAATAGGTAAAATTGTATATAAACGCATCAGAAAGTAATCCTCAAAGTCTGAAAAAGAACTTACCATTTTTTGAGATAATGAAACACTAATATTCAAATACTTGCAAAATCTTTAAAAGCCTACCTCCTAGTTCCTTATTTTTCAATGCAGATGGGAGGCTGTTGGACATTAGAAATTGCTTATATTTGTAATTATACTTGAAGAAATTGTGTGGTATTAAACAACTTATAAAGCAATCAACTTAGGTACGTCATTCTCGACAAGGGACAATGATGATTAAGACATTACTGCGCAATTATCTGTAGAATATTAGGAAACCTGGAGACAGGTGGTAAAATAATTACTTTCAGTGTATTTGATTCTCCGTGACTATATTTCTTGTAAAGTTGTACGTGGAATGTTAGCTTTATACATATGATGGTCTAACCGCAACATCATTCTTCAAGTAAATACTTTGACTTCAATATTTCTCACAGTAAATAACGTTTTATGTCGTCTTTTGGCTCGTGTGTAGTACAACATCGACAACTACTCATGTAAACCGTATAACGTAACCGATGAACCTAAGCTGAGGTAACACGTGAACTAAACCCGACCGTCACCGATATTAAACGTTTGCGGCCAGCCGTACATTAAAAAAATCGAGTGGAAACCCGTGCAAACTGAATTACATAGCTCCATAAATAAATAATCGCACACATTCCCCGGGCCACGACAGCTTACAGAATACGAGAAAAATTTGATTAAGGATCTATGCACGCATCTCCTCGCGAAAACAAAACCAAAACGAAGAAGGACACACCACCAGTCTGTAGTATGTCTATACTCAGTCGGCCAAATCGTTTTTATGCCATCGAAGAGTGATTAAAACGAAGGCAGTGATCGGCTGTGCAACTGACTAGGGGTTAGCTATAACTCGCGAGGTTACCTCGCCGCATATCGCGACTTATCTCGCCTTTGTTTACTTGTCAACATAATTTTTGTTGTGAATGCATAAACAAAATATTTATATTGTCCCCTCGATTGTTTTTTTTTTCATCGGCGAGGCGAGCAGACGGGCAGGCAGGCTCGGGAGAAGCAGCAAAGGAGGGCTCGAACTTTTTGTTCTCGGAATTTAATTTTTGCCCGCCGTTCGCGGTCGGCTCGAATAAAACTAAATCGTGATTGAGTTATTGTAACTATAGTTTAAGTCGGTGACAGCGACCAAGAGAAGACTTGCCATATTATATACTCTCACATTCAATATATACTTACATTTATCTTTATGTATTTATAGTGCAACCTGTAGGCTAGAGATAGAGTGAGGAAATAAACGTTATTTAGAGTCCAACGTTTCTGTTACACTGTACCATCAAATAAAGGAAAATATAGTATTTTGCTAGATCGGTGAACGCTAAGCTGAGTTTACAATGGTCGGTAGTTATTATTTCATGATTAGCGCAGGTATATGTGGTGAAAATCTAATGCAATTTCTAAAGTAAATTACTGGAGGATCAGATACAATTAATAAGCATTAAACGACGTAGAACTAATATCTTAATGGCAATCTGAATTTAATTTCACTGGAATGGTTTTAACAACCTCTATCTGAGTGTCAACCTAAGACAGTATATCAACATTATAGTAATGTTTTTAACGGGATAATTGGAAAGAATTTATACAAAATCTCTAATCTTCATATTGCCCTGACATACATATACTGGTTTACACAGAAAGAAAAGGATTATTTCTACAATTGTAGCAATTGTCGCTATAAATAGTTGTAGGATCTGTGGCGCAGACAATTTGTAGAAACTAGTGAAACGATATTCTTGAATATAGTAAGCTATATTCACGTAAAGTACATTAATGAAATATGGACACTTCTCCTAATATGGGCACTAATAAAATATGCAAATTCTAGTGTTGGTACTTGTTTCCCCTTAATACCTTGGTATAATATTTGCAAGGATTTGGTCAAAAGCCCTAGCCCTCTCTAATACATATATTAGTGGAATTCCGTACAATGGCAATTGTACCTTCAACATCAGAAACACCTCTATGGAACGAAAATAATGAAAATCTCGCTGCAACTTCAGCAATTCATTTCTTCTATCAACGGTTTTTTTCTAATAAATTAAAATTAAATGAGGATAATACTTATTTGTTACTGTTCCATACTCGTCATTACACTAAACATTATTATAGCGTTATTCCTCATGCTAAAGCGTTCATTTTTAGAAGTCTTCGGTATGCTTTAAGTGCTAATAACATTATTAGGCGAATACATCCAGAAATACAATCAACATTGGCATACGGAATCTTACTTTGGGGTCCGTTTCTTTGTGCAAAAATTGTCTTCTTGGCATAGAAACGAATCGTAAGAATTCTTGGAAACTTAAATTCGGCCGTTCTCTGTACACCGATATTTGTGGTATTAAAATTTCTAACGATCCCATCTTTATACATTTCAGAGGCAACTCACTATATACACAAAAACAGAAATAATCTTCCAACTAACAGCAGCATTCATCAACATTATACGTGCTATGCCTGTGACTTGAGTGTACATATCTACAGGCGGTTTGTATCTGACCGATAATACTTGGGCAAAAAGCAGTACAACAAGCTACGTGATTGCAGAATGTAAAAGACGTTCTAATTAAAATACGCTACCAGAGTGTTGACGTTCTTACACAATCTATGTTTTGGAAGTACTTTTATTTCTATTTGTATTATTATTATATAATTCTTTGACCAATTCCGTTATCTGAATGGATATTTGGAATAAATAACGAATATTATTATTATCAAATGCACAGGTTGTTAATGCATAAGATACCTCTACCTTAAAGCGTCAACAAGTGCACCTCATCAAAAACGGGTTCGAAATGTATCGTTTGATAATAGTTCAGATTATGAGAAGGAATAAGCAACTATCAGAGTCTTCTCCAGAAATCGTCAAATAGTAGGAAAATAGTAAGAAGGAAGGTAAGAAGGAAATATTAGGCAAAATGCAAATCACCACCAAGGAAAGCATTATACTATTGAGCTACCAAACTAGCAACATCGTTGTTTGTGGAAAGGGTCTGTCTACGGAAGGGGTCTGTTTGTGGAAAGGGTCATTTCAAGGTAAAAATCAAAATCCATAATTAACAGGTAAGGAGTAGTTTGGTTTCAAACAATAGAAAGCAAATTTAAATAGGGCAACGTACAGTAACAATGGTATTTAAAAAAAAATGTTGGTATACGACTTCCTCGCGTATTTCCGTTACATAGCACAATGTACACAATATATATGAGCGAATCGAATCGCTGTCCGCGCCCCTTTGTTTACGCCATCACCCACCGCCTCTGATTGGTACTATCCTTTCTGCAAAGACAGAAGAATCAGCAAACGTATATCCGAAGGCTTTCCTGGTAGGACCCTCAAGAAAAAAATCGGAGAAATTGCTGACCATAAGCAAATCTGATGGTACATTGTGGGCCGGCACCGTAATGGGTGAACTAGTGTGCGGAGGATGTGGTGAGGAAAAAGAAACTCTTCTACATCTTATAAGCCAATGCGAGGATTACAACAGCATGGCACGCAGTGGCTTAAGGGAACGAAGGACTCGAGAGAATAGAGAGCCGGAGAAATTTCAGCTTTTTTTTCAAGGCCAGTACTCTTACGGGATTAAAAAATTATTCAGAGGGTACAATTGTTTACTATCAAAACTTTTTAAGTTTCTTTAATTTAAAATATAACCGCCTTCTACTTCTCTTGTACTAATTCATTTATATTTAATCGTCTCATGGTGCCCCTATTTGTTACTTAATGTAGGCGTTTGATTGGTATCTTATGTAAATTTCAGGACAGAAGATTTTACTTATTTATATGAAGCTGTGCTGGATTAAAAAATTAAATGCATGTTTGAAAAGGTTGTATTTTGGAAATTAAACATATTACAAGAAGAAATTCTTAGGGGTGCCTGTATTTAGGCAACATACCTTATGTTGCTTTACTTACAACGTTTGTTGCATGAAACTTGCATATTTTTCAACAAGTTATAGAAGGAATTCCAACAATTTGAATCATTCTATACTAATAACCATCGTTTTATGTGTTCTAAGCGTTGGTGGATGATGGATAAAGGAACGAACCTTTCGCCTTTTACAAGGAGCATTGGTGGGTATGAGAATATTGCGCATGTATTCACAAAAACGTAGAGGGCCAAAGGAAAAAGAGCCACGGAAAACCTTACTCTGAGAAAGTTGCGAGCACACGCTGCGAATTCAGAACTTCGAGATCGATGGGCCCATGCCATTGATGATGAAAATTAGAAAAAAATAAAGATTTCGTTCCAATTTTGATTGGATTTAGCCCTAAAAAAGGAAACATTTAGTTCATCTGCAGTTACTTAAAGAAACAAAAATAATTACACGATCCTTCAACCTTCGCGATATAATATATTAACTTGTTTGGTTCTCCTACCTTGTTTAATTTTGAAAAACCAAAGTTGGAGTCATTTCCAGTGAATTGGTGCAGTTAATTGTTTTTCTGATACGAGATTCTGAATCTACGTGTAAAAAATTCCGGAAAAAGTTATCCACAGAACGGGCTTCAAGCTGAACAGCCTCTATAGTGCAGTACACTGGAAATACATCACGATTTTTTTAGTGTTTAAATGAGAATGTGTCAAATTAAGTTTCTAAGACTAGAGATATGGCAGCACTAGATGCTCAATTAATAATCTGTGACAATATTGAACACATTGTTGGTAAGTGCGTCAGACTGCTTGACCCCATTTCAAGAATATCTAAAGATTTTTCCACTTGCGTCCGTCTTAGGTCTCTGTAAGTATATCGCGTTTATAAACTTGATTATGTCTTACTCTGTTGTGTAGTGTTCTAAGTGTCCCTCTATATTAGTAGGTTAGAGTTCGCACAGCGGAGGTATATCAAATTCTTCTTTTTTCGGGCTGCTCTTTTGAGAACCGTTACGGATAACCATTACAGTTCATGTAAGTATTTCAATGTTTGAGGTTGCTTAGCAACTTTGTTTCTTTTATTTCCTTTTGAATCTCTTCTCATCATATACGATGGTGCGATGTTTTGTTTCACTTGGTAATTCCTTTCAGAATTCTCCCACCGACAGGTTATTTATAATAAAATTTCGAGCCCAATAATAACTTCTAGGTGATAATCAGAACCAGCGAAACTGGTGGGACTCAGCTACGTGTATACACACTTTTTGGCAGAGATGTGGGGTGAGGCATGGAGGCCTGGAGACTACAACGGCCCTAGCCCAACCTTACACAGATAAAAATACGGATCTAACACCGCTTTAACACCGTCTCGTTATCTCCTCGTGTCCATTTGGACAAGTACTTCGTTAGTAAAATTGACGGAGTTAAAATCAGACGGTGTTGCTTCAACACCATTATGTAGTAAGCGAAGTTGCATATGTTAAAAATGTCCCCATTTCGGAGTTAAGGATTTCCGACCATACACATGTAAGTCTACGATAGTTGTTTGTTTGGTAATAATTGTGAAGAATAGAGTACAATTTAAGGAAGAAACAAATTTCATCATCAGATGCTACCAGATTCATAAGTCTACCTTTTAGACTAAATATTTTGTATTATCTTTCCCATTAGAGTGTTCAAAATGCCTTTTAAAACACCCGCAGATTAAATAAACGGCATCTTTTTATAGGTTTAAATACTTCATTATTAAGTCTTGTAATAAGATCCGACATGAAAGCGTAGCGGATTTGAGAAAATAACCCTTTCCTTAATAAACATTTCGTCTTTGTTACTTTTTATAATTTGGGCGCTACCCTTCGCCATCGACTTCGCAGATTTCCCTTAATTCCTTTGAAAATTACCGAGAGGATCGAGTAGAAAAATTACCCGGACCGATGCTGTTTTCTTCGCGTAACAAAAGCATCGCTTTAAAGATAACTAAACAAAAGAGTATAATAGAGAAAAAGGGAAAGAAAAAAAGGAAGTTCCTTTAATAACGAACTGCCCGGATTTATAGACGACAAGATATAATTTATTTTCATTAACTCTAATTGGAAAAATGGAAATAAATATTGAATTTTCATTAAGCGCGTCTTCATATCGCGGAAATGGCCGCATTCTTCTTTTGCCTCTTCGTTAGGTTTTTTGCTTCGCCTTCTCCGAATATTCATCCCCGATTCCATTAAAGATTTTATTGAGGCTCGTTAATTATTGAAGCGTTATTGACTACCGCGGAATGCTTACGTTGGGTGGTTTCGCGCAATGTAATTTAGAGGTTCTTTTCCATTAAGAAGAATGTTATCTGGATTTGGCGTAATTACATAATATACCGGCTTGGTGCTTTAAAATTTTAGGTAGGTAGCAATTAATCCTTATATTTTCTATTCTTGCCCGAAAATATAGAATTAGATGAAACTTTATAGACTACTAAAAGACAAGCACAGTTACTTTCTTAATGCCCGCGTTTAGGTTCCAGAAGCGTTCAAAGCTCTTATGTACTTTTTAAAATGCCGACACTTTTGGAACATGGATATTACGTAGCAACATATATAAGCCGTTTTGGAACAACAAATAATAGGGAAACAGGTCACTCGTAGTCCCCACTTCTTTTTTAGTAGTTTTCTTGTTTATACATAACAAAGAAGCTGCAACGCTGGCATTGTATTGTATATCTAGTTCACTTATTACACATTCTATATAAAGGTATATGTAGAATACGTGAAAGGAATATAAAAGTGCACAAAATTTAGTAATAGAGTTTACTATGATCGTAATAATCAATATTAATGAATATCGGCTTGTATTTTGATCGAAATTTAAGAAGGACGCTAATTGTAAGTCGCTTATAAAATTACGGGGGCGATTTTCTTTATGCACCTTGACGGTGGGATTAGGATGTTTCGGAGATCTGGAGAAATGGCTAACGAAGAGAGCATTTCGGGGCGCTATCACTTCTGCTTCCAGGTCAGAAACAACTGCCAATTACATACAGGATGCCTTGGAACCTGTGGCATTATCGTATTTGCAAACCATTGCGAACAGAATGTTGCAGGAAGATAATGCTCAGTCTCATACGCTCCTTTAGCGAAAACAATGCAAATCTGCTTCCGTTGCCTGCGAGGTTACCAAATCTCACGTATAGAATATTGTCGAATGCCATCTCCTACGAAATCCAGTTCCCGCTACCAACTGAAACGAGTTATGGCACCAAGTCAATACAGCTTGGCAGGAAATACTCCAAGAAACAATAATTTAATGCCTAATCGGGCGATTGAATGTATTCAAAAAAAAGGTGGTTTTACCCATTATTAAATATTATTAAATCGGGGTGCGGTTCCACCTTGTTCATTTCTTTCAAAAATTATTTGCGTTATCTTTGAAGTCACAGAAAAACATTTAATATCTTTTGTAGTTTTCGAGCGTATTTAAAAAGAAACGGAAAAAGTACATTTTGAAAATGCTTTGGTCTCAAAATAGAGGTGCTGGTGCTGGTGCCCCTAAAACAATATATATTGTTGTTATACGAGATCTTAAAATATCATTTTGAAGATAATTCGACTGTAAAACTAATTAAAAATGTCTATTTCACAGACATTTTCGTTCCCATTTACAAATAATGTGACAATTCTAGCATTCCTTTCCAAAGAAATAAAACGACATTCAACGTTGCTCGCGGTTGTCAGCAATCAATTCAGGTTGTTTCGAGGATCGAATTCAAACGGTCGAATTTTTTTCCCGGTTTGCCGCGACTTGTCATGTCAACTCGGCCAAAACTGATTTACAATGATGTTTTGACAGTCGGGCTGACCAAATCCGACGCACGCATACACTTACGTACATCGTCGCACACTAGTTAGCGTTAGAGACGAGGACCCGATGCGATGGTCCGATGCTTGCGGGCATGAATACTTATAGATGCTAGTAGTCGCGCCCGTTGGCAGCGAAATTTATACCCGGCTAGGCTGTAATCTTTTCAGTATAGATGGTGAATATAAATTATAGTGTATAAATATTGGGGAAGGTATTTTAGATATTCCGAATTCGGTGGCGCGCTTAAGGCGACTTACCATGGAAATTCCTTCAATATTGCCTTCCGAACGTGCTGAGGAATATCTCAAACATTTTGTCCGAAATTTCATAAACCGCTTATCTTGTATCAATATTTGTAATTTAAAAGATGAATCGGTCGAACTCCCGGGCGTGTGTGCACTAGTAGCGTGCGTGTGTATCCTTTTCTCTAGAATTTTTCTTCGCTACGATATACGATGGAAAAAAGGGCTTTCTTGTGGCTATTACTTTAAAATTTCCATATCAAAAATGTTCGTACACAAGCTGGAATAATATAAATAGCAATATAGGCCCCCGAAGGGTTTAGATGTAAACTACAAATAGCTTTTTTTGTATTGAGATAATTGTATTTAGACGAATATTGATACGAAGTAAAACTAATGAAATTATGGTATTTTTAGGGACCAAAATTATATTTCTTTGCCTTAATTAATGATTCAAATAACCTATTAAAACATAATTCCGTTATCGATCTTTTGCGTGATTAACACTTGTGAAAGAAAAGCTATTTGTCCAGCCTATACGATTCGTTGGTTAACATTAATTCAAACATATCTAAGTTGGCACTTCGAGTCTTTCCAAAAAAATGCTCAATGGGGCGAAGGTATTCAGGAATTGCTCTGTACCAATCCCCAATACTGAAATATACCGAACTATCGCTTATTTCTTAATCTCTAAAAGTAAATTTAATTACGCGCCACGAAGTTTCTTCCTGAATACTTGATAAATCTTGTTTTTTTCCTACGTTCTCGAACACCATCGGGTCTAAAAAGAGAGAACGAGATGATTAATTACGTTATTGTAATGAATAGTCGCACATATTCACCAGAAAAACAAATAACAGAAACGGAAAGAACGATTTGTACGTGCGAGAACACCATCAGCACGGGCGAACGCGTATGGAAAGTCGGCGGGAAAAACGATCACGACGACGTACGTGGAATGGTACGAACAAAAAAGAAACGATTTAAATTAATTACGGCTCACGCTGTTTTTGTTATTTTAGCTCACGGTCCGTGGTTCGGATCGCGACGGGTGGCGACCGTTCAGACGTCGATATCGAATTAATCACGAGGTCCTCCTTCATCCGGGGATTTACTCTTTTAGAATTGCAATTGCTATCATCACCGCGATCGTTATCGGCCGTCATCATCGTGATGGTTGTCACCTTTGTTACATGCTTTCTGGAAACTTGACATCGCGTGGCATAGATGTGCTTAAGGTGATTATATAGAAAACGCCCACATCTCCAATCTTTGTTGCAAAGTTATTTCTTTTCGATCAGTTTTGGCAAGAATTTAGATAAGCTTTAATTTGATTTGGTTTTAATTACTTTTATGCTCTAATTAGTGCAAGTTTATCACGGTATTGGACAGTTGTTTTGACTTTGGTTTGACGGGGTGCATTTGTTCTGTAGGAAGCAATAACTACGTTGATTACTTGTGTATTTTGAGGATAGAAATTTGAATGCGTGTATTGTGGCTAATGATATAAGATCCATCGAATGTCAGAGATGGTTTTCTTCTTATGCTCTAACCCATTGCTTCATTTTTCCCAAGCACTTTTAATTTCTCCAAAATCTATCCTTTCTTCCGTCTACCTTGTTGGATTTTATCCATCCCTTTTTTCTTTTCTAATTACACTAGATCGTTTAACTGCATCACTATGATACGTCTGTAGCAGTTCAATTGTTTGTCTTCGCTCTTAGACATTGTATCCTGTGATGTTCCCACTCCTTTGTCGAATTTAATTTTCCTTGTGGTCTTCCTAAGGAACTTCCTTTGAATTGCTAAGTGTAATTTATATGATTTAAAAAAGAACATACATTTTGAGAAAGCGTCTGTAAGCTTCTACAGCGTATCCGAAATTAAAGTAGGAAAGGAGAGTTCATTGTTTTTATTTTTTACCTTAATACTAGACTCTTTTCAAGAAGCTTCAAAATGAATCTTAATAGATGCAAAGAAGTACCTAACTTATTGGCGTTTTATTAATTTGATAATTATTTTGCAGCTACCACCAAAAGCAAGTGTTTTTTTATATCTTCATGTAGATACAAATATTTCAAAATTCAGAAATACATTGACAAATTTTTTGTTGCTAAGGGCATTAAATAAACGGTGCTATTTCTAAGATATCAAAAATTCATTAATAATACTATCGGGAAAATAAAAGAAGAACATAACAATTTCCTAAGATAACTAGGGTCGCTTTTTCGCTATACTAACTAAAAAGATAATAATAAATCAAATTTAATAGTCTTCAACCCCATATCCGCTTACGGATAAATGGCTTTCCATTAATATAAATTCTAAGATATCCTCTCTTTTTCTGCATTTTTTACCGCCGACAGAAACAAATAAATAGATATGTGGAGACGTATTGGGACTTCATTTCGAGCGTCTATTGGATGATACGCTGGCTAAAGACATAATCCTAAGAAATTGTTCGTGACGGAATGAATCCCTAATGTCGTGCATGAGGAAGATCGGCAGAGTCTACTCCATATTTGCTGTACAAAAATTCTATTAGTTATTGTTGGGAGATAGAATCAGCAACTTTCGGAAATAGGATTGATACATTTAGGATGTAAGAAAAAAGCACGCATTTAAGAATTGTTATTTAGCGATGGCAGAAATATTTCTGTAGTACGAACATGGCGCAAGGCAGTATATGAAGGCCAAATCGGTTAAATAATTAGTAGTTGTGTGTATTCAAAAAGGATGTTATCTTATTATGAATCTTATAATGTATTTCTTTTATATCATAAAATACTTTCAAAGGTAGTTTACAAAGGTAAAATGTTTTCAAATTGGGGCGAGATATGGGAGAATTAGCGTTAAAAGGTAATGAATTGCTTCAGTTGGTTTATTCTTTATTATAAGTGCGCATTTATAGACCTTTTCAGCGAAAAACCCTCTGCTAAACATTTTGTTTCTGAGATTCAATTTGTAAATTGAACCAAAAGGCCATTCTTCTTGGCGCAAACAGATTTTTGTTCTCTTTCATATAAGCATCTAATTCTTGCGGCGAAGTTATGTCCTTAATTAAATCAAGATTTTTTCTAACTAAATATTATGTACGGTTTCGTTTCAATGTTGCGTTACATTTAACGATTCAATTCTTCCATAGCGGTAGTGTGTTACGTGTTCTTCGAATCCGGCGTCTACTGCCCGTCTAGTTTGTTGGGTTTTATCACAGTTCTCGCATAGAATTTTAGAAGCCTTTGAATTGAAATTTAAACAATGTATTTGAAGAAGACCATAGCATCCTGTCATGCCATGGGGATTTCGTGCTCGAGCATATAGTTTAAGATCGTGACAAATGTGCTCGACCGGATTCAAATCGAGTGTAAGGGCAGGTCACTCAATGGTTGCTATTTGCACCTCTTGACTTTGCCATCTGGGGACGAGCATTATTATGCATTAAAATAAATCCATTGTCAATGATTGGGGCAAAAGATACAACATGTTGTTCTAGGATGTCATCTATTTAAAGAGCTGAACAAACACACAAAATCATTCTAACTGTTTGAAATATTGAACACATTTGAAAACAAATGAGAGTTGACTCTCAATTGTTTTAAATATTACTAACACTGCTACGTTGCAAATAATTTTTGAAAATTCTGGGAGAAAACTTTAAAAATACTAAAGTAACTTGAATTTGTGGCTCGCTGTTTGAAACTGTACAGATTTTACTTCTGTACAGTCTCATATAAATATCATGACATAATCTCTGATAATATAACAGACGGTTAATAGACTCAGTTTAAAGCATTTCTATAACGGTTAGAGCAGAAAGTAGTAACTGTACTAAAAGAATGACCATTAAAGCTGTTGAGTAATAAACGTAATAAATTAATATAACAGAATTTCGTGTAATATTCATAATTTCCTGTGGTGTTATGATAATATTAGCACTTATAAGATTGAACCCATTGTCATAATCGTATCGTTGCGACGTTCTCTCATTATACACGAAACCAAACTATTATTGCTGTTATTAACGTTGCTCTAGCGAACTATTAAAATTAACGACAATCGCGGAGTGAAATGTTATTCGTGGCAGATCCGGGAAAAAAGGGGCATATTCAGACACAGCCATCCAGAAAGAATATATAAGAAAAATGGGGGAAACTTATTTCAAGTAAACAACACGTATCGCTGGTCTGTTTTTTCATTTTTCGTGGAGATTAATATTTTTGGACACACTAATGGCGCACGTCACTGACTATATATCACTTGTTTCAATCTAGAACTCGTTTTATGTTTCAGTCTTTTCCTCGTGCACCTCGCCCTGCCCCTGTAGTATGCTCAACCCACCATACACGCAGCCAGCATCCCTCCGTCACCCTTCCCACGAAAACTACCCCATTTTCGTACACTCTCGTAGTTTCGTACATGCACACGTTGACATTGGCGCGCTGGTGTGTATGTGGCGTTTCGCGTGTATGCGTGTGCAGTTTTTATGCGGAAAAAATGTACGAAGTATAATTCCGAAAAAAGCCCCGACATGATTTATTCCCGTTTCTCTTACAAAGTGTTTTGTTACAAGTGATTTTTATGACTTATAAAATGTCAATCCGAAGTTCTTTATCGTTAAATTTCACAGAATGGAATCGTTTCCGGAAGTCGTAACTTGATGTCTATAGTTTGTTTACAACATGTTAAAAGTTTTAGTGGTCGTCTGTACAATAAGGAAAAAACGGTATTCGAGTAGCGAATGCATCGTTTACTGCATTTGATGCAGTTTTATAGAAATCGCTGTACGGCTGTACGGCATAGACATTTTAATAAAACTGAAATTTGATTAGTATTTCGAATTTGAAAGTTCTTATAGAGCCAAGTCATAAAAATCTTCCGATTACAACATGCACAGCGCGTATTACTCAATATTTCTTTAACGTTGTATCCATTAGCTCTTCTTTACAAGAAAATTATTAAATGTCCTATTTATTTTAACAGTATGTTAGTCATCAATTGGATGCGAAAACTCTTGCGATCATCGGCAGCTATGTAGATATCGGTACAATATTAATAGCATTCTCTGTTTCTGCTATTACAGAAAAGACCATTTTATAAATCCAAACTAAAAAGTTTTTCTTTTTGTGGCATTTAATTGGCAACATAATGTATAAATTCATCACCAGGGTGACAATATGTGAACATTTTCTAAGGTATCTTTATGGTCCAGGAGGAAATGTGACCTATGGTAGGATATTTTGTTAAAAAGCTCATTTGTTATAAAAATTCAAAACTATGAATATATCTTCAATACAGGAAGCCCTACATGCAGAAAACTACAGCAACGGTCTGTTATAATAAGAATGCCTTAAAGTTTTGTGATACGCTTGTAAAATTCTTCCATCCTTAATTGTGTGGAAAAATTAAAGTAAGTATTTTGCAAATATTTAACTATGTTGTCTGAATTCTGTAGTCTATGTACTTGCCTAAGTTTTGAAATAAAAAATCTAGTTTAGGGGTGGTTCGTATTTCTTACTGTTGACTGGGCAAACCTTGTAAATCTGTACGTGGTAATTGAACGGAGGCTCTAGAGCTTTCAAAAATATGGCAAATGTTGGCTGCACTTGGTATAAAGGTTTCTTAAGAAGACACTCAGAAATCGGTAAGAGGAAACCACAAATGATGAATCCAGCAAGAGCACAGAAATTAGATCATATAATAGTAAAGGATCACTTTGGGGAACTAATGAAAGCTCTTGCTGATTTAGGAATTAGAGGCAGTCTCCAACTTATTTATAATTTAGACGAGGAAGGATGTAGACCTACCTTACAATATGCACAACCTGTGCTAGATCCTAAAAAAAAACGTCGTGTTTGCATAATCGTCAATGAGCATGCTGTAAATGTTACAGTTGTCGGCATCGCAGTTCTACCAATGACAATTCTTAAAGGCATTAGGATACCTATAGCGATAATCTTCCTCCAAGATCAGTAGTTGAAATGTCAGCTAAGGGAAGCATGGCAAGTGAGTTTGTTAATTAGGCATTTTGCAATGTTTAAACCTGCTGGAAACGTTTTATTGATAATAGATAGAGCTAAGTGTTATCTTGATGTCATAATGGCCGAAGAGGATGAAAAACAGTTTTCTTTTAAACTGCCTCCCTGCCAATACAACTCAAGAATTGCAGCCTTTAGATAAAGCCTGTTTTTCGCTCTTTCGATCATCATTGGGATTTAGGATTGATGAATTATTTTGAAGAAAATCTAGGGCCTTCCAGATGTTAAAAAAAGATCACGTGACTTAGAAGGTGTTCCGTTAACAAGTTTTGTTAACAAAAATAAAGAACCCACGAAAGGGTGCTCTACTACAAAGTTACTAAAAACACCTCCAAGATAAAGTTAAAAATTGGCATCAAAAGTTAAAATGTTAGACGTCAAGGTTATAAAACCACAAGTGTTCGACGCAGGTCTATGCGAAAAAAAATCAGTAAACCAGAAGGCGTAATTGTTGAGAAAAGACTTATTTAGCACACAAGATAAAAGCGAATTACTTGAAACAAGACCCAAGCAGCAAGAGCAAAAATGATTCTGCAAAAGATAATGAAGAATGCGTATGTGCTGCGTTTGCAATACGTGGGTACAGGAGATGTGAATAGGGTTATCAGAAGAAGATTTAGAAGAGTTTATGTGCCCAAACTGCAGTTGAACGTGGTACATCATGATGGGTCATATTTCTGTCTCTATACTTGCACTCAGTATTTGGAAATAATTGTACCTTCTATATTGTTTTTTTATTGAGTTTTGAAAATCCGTTTTAATTTCATTGAGTGTGGGCCATACTACGTTAAAGTACCTTACGTATTACATTGTAAAATTCGTGCCAATGCACAATGCAATAAGTAGTTAGAACATTTTCACATAAAGCTTCCGAAAAATTCTTTACAACTTTTTACCTTTTTAATTTGCGTAGGCAGTCGACGGTGATACTTTTCAATAGTTATGTAGTACTATGTTACTTATACGATACTTTTCCGAATGCCTTATTAAATTAAAATTAAATTACTACAGTCCTTTGTTTCTGTCGTATTATTCTAGGTTTTGACGAATGGCAATACTATTCGTCAAATAAAGAGCATTTTTTAAGAAATTACCTCTAAATTTATTGTAATTTTTTTATTTAACTTCCGCTGCAAATTAAATATTTTATATAACGTACTAACACCGTTTGCCAATTAATAATTCGCATCACTTCTCGAAAAACAGACGGAAGGTGGCTTTAATTGGCAAGCGTGTTTCCCGTTAGAATAATTTCTTCAAGATGTTGATCAATCTATATTGCACAAAATTTTGCTATTGCCTACGAAACAATGATCTGCATTGAAATCTAAAGCTATTGTAGTAGTTGTAGTACTGGTAGATGTAGTAGTAGTAGTAGTAGCACCCTTTATTTCTTAGCAAAAGGTGGTAACGGATGCACAAGAAGCATGTCAAGAATACATACAGATACAAAATATATTACAATATGTAGTCACTACTTACGCAGGAAACTGATAAAATCTTGAACCGCGCAAGTATTAACATGGAGGCAACATAATTTTAGTTTCTGTTTAAAAATTTTTTTTTTTATTTGGATATTCTTTCATTTCATAAACGTTAGACCTCTCTGAAATGTTGATGTTTTGTGTGAAGGTAGGAACAAATGTGTAGCACGCTCACTTTATAAAAGTCACGAAATTTAGTAGTACTTCCAAGATGTGTACATCATAAATCATTATTCCTAAAAACCTGATTGCAAGAATCACTGCCTCACACTAAATAGTGTTTTGCATTGAAATTATGTTTAAATCAGCTAATCCATTGAAGAATTGAGGGTTGACAAAGATTAAGTATATACGTTTGTATGATTTTATCTAGGGACAGCCAGATTTTTTTAATAAGGGGTATAACAATATTAAAACGCACCTGCCAGATATGAAAAGGTAAAATAATTAAAATAAAGCATATTAACATGGTGATAAAAGGTCTTAACGTCCAGGTCTTGTTATCTACATAGACATAAGTACGGCAAAAATGCGCACTTTATTTACGACTAGACATATGCTAAAGACATCTGTTAAATCGTATACTTCCACTCAATGAATTAAGGGGGTCATCAAAAGTAAACGCTGTCCATAATTGATTTTTTTTTGAATATGCGTACATTGCAACGTTAAACTAATCGGCAGTCATCTCGAGCATCGTGTAAAGCGGAATGTACCCAAAGAAACGTTAATAAATTTTAGCAATTGTTAAGTGCCTTTACATAATTACGTACATTGGCCCCGGCCTTTGATATTACACCTGGTTAGCAGTTGTCGAACGCCGCCCGGTAGAGTCTCACGCGTGACATCTGTCGAGGCGCGTAGAAAGCGACGACGTTGCGACACGTGAAATTAAAATAATGTAGGTGGAATATTTTGTAAATTAAATGAGGACGATGGAAAGGGCGGTGGAACGGGAGGAGGAAGGGAATTGTAATGTCACCTGCCGACAAGAAAACGGGGGAAACGAAACCTACTTAGCAAAAAAAAGAGGGGGATGAATTGAAAGGAAGGACCTGCGAAAAGGAACAGTAAATATAAAGGGAAGGGAGTTAATCATTATAGCGTCTTAAAATACGGAATTATTCATAAGAAATGCAAATTCCAGAAGTCTGAATTTCTAGAAAAACGAGAATTGAATTATTCTTTCTCAAGATGTTAATCATTTTGATGCGAAATGTAAATAGTAATTTCCATAATTCTATAGAATATGTATTTACTTAAGCAACATACTTAGAGGAAGTTGGTCTAAATTTATTAGACTTCATTGTAAGTATATAGAAATTTATCAAGTTGATAATAGTTTTGAAGCTAAAATATTTTATTGCTTAAAAGAAACCAATATGGATCGCAAAAATATCTAAATTAATAAAAAAAAATTATTTTATTAAATTTAAATTATATTTTATTGTAATACTGCACAATACAATCTTAAGTCTAAATCTAGTACAAGCTGTTGATAGTTTAATTATTATTTTGGTGTTTAAAATTAATATCTAGTGGAAGTATATGAGAAAGAAATATTAAATGCGGAATTGTCTCATTCGGTCGGAGTAGACAAAAAGCTTCTGGAAGATTAATCTGCATGAATATCAAACATTAATCGAATGGAGCTATAAGTAAAGTACAAAGTATGCATAATCTTCATATATAATAATAACAATAACTGAAAAGTCTCTAGCCACTATTTAAAGAATTTTCTGAAGACGCATGGCCAGCTAAACGTCAAGGGAAAGAAAGCTACATGTTTTAACTCGGAGGGAATGTAACAAAAATGAAATGAAATCACCACGAAATGATGGAAAAATTCAATTTCAAAGGAATGTTTGATTGTTATGATTTTTGGTATCGATTCAAACAGTGGGTTTTTTTGTGGTCAACCGGCGCCAAAGAAGGCCAACACCGCTTTATCGACCAACAAAATCATGGTACCATGATTGATTTTATTGAGAAGTACGCGACATAATCCACATTGATTACCCTGAAAAGTGCGAAACGGTTAATGGCGAGTATTGCGCCAATTTATTGGATCCTTCCAACGGTGCTGTGAAAGAAAAATATTCGCATTTGACAAAGAAAAGAACGATATTTTATCAAGACAATGCACGTGTGCACATTTGTGTTGTCGCGATGGCAACATTCCGCGAGTTAGGATACGAATTGCTTCCACACCCACCATGTTCGTAAAATTTAGCCCTCAGCGATTATTTCCTGTTTCCGAGTATGGAAAAATGTTTTTTCTTGTCAAGGCCAGGCATTTATCGTATTATTGGTTTGTGTGAAAATTGTCCCCGAAGTTCTGGTAAGATAATTCTATATCAATTACCCGTTAACATGAAAACGACGTTTTGAAACGGTTACAATTTCTTTCTTAAACTTCCGATCTGATGTCCATTACTGCTTAATATTGTTATTACTCAGCAATGATACTCTAGTAATATAAGCTTTTTTATTTAGGTTGTAGTGCTGCGTGGGGTGCTTCATTCACAACTGCGAAATTAAATTGTGGCTAGATTTTTTATGAAAACCTTGTTTGAACAATCAAGTATATTGAAAAAAAAATTAATAAGAGGCCGCGTTCTAGATGCCAATTGAATATCTAGATCATTTATAAGATAATATGTGGAGATAACACAAACATTATCAACCTTTACCGGCCTCTGTAGATTGTATACTGCTTTCTAGATTCTGATAAAATTTCTGAAGGAATCGACAATATGTTCCATGAAACGTCAAGTACAATGTTGCAATAGAATCCAAGATCTGGAAGATACTACTTCAGGGGAAAGTAATCCAGAAGGTATTGGTCAAATCACAGTCAACAAGTAGAAACTATCAACCATGAAAAATATAATACCTTTTAATATAATTTATACATTTCATTATTTAGGGACAATCCGGCTTTTTAGTAAGAGGTATACAAATCAACTGTAAGTAGCATGTATCGGATATTAAAAGCTAACATAATTGTAATAAAGCTTATTAAAGTAACTTATCTATTTGCTTGAATGGAGATATTGAGTAAGAGTAGTACATGTGAAGCCATTTGTAAAAGTAGAAACAATAATACAGTGCGTTGAGTTCCTTTGTTGTTTCTGTATCCTTGTCAATATTATCTTCCAAAATATTAATAAACACAAAGCTTTATCACCAGCTTTATTATCATTTTCACTGGCTTTATTACAATTTTTACTATTATCTGCGTAGTAAAATTCCTTAAATTTGCTTTTCGTAGAAACGTTCGAATGAGTCAGTAAAAATAAACCTTTTCGCATTAATTTTAAGTTTCTCCCACTTCTTGTTTTCAAGTAACGACGAGATTGATTAATTTTTTAAATGCCAACTGCCGATTTTCTTTTATTTTGATAGAACATTTAATTGTCTAAATGATACCATCAAAACTTCAATACTTCTCATAACAAAATTTTGGGATAAAAGTCATTGAAAGGGTGAAAAACATAAATTTTATTAAGCAACGATAAATGCTGTTATTCAGGAAATGAAGTCATCGTTTCTTTTAAATCAAATGTTCCATGTGTCATCTCCGGATCTTTGATGATATGAAAATCTGTGGACATACTCATTTTGTACATTGTAAATGATGTCAGGAATAATTCGACTCGTGTCATATATCATTTCCCATGAGAAAAAAATCAAGAGGTGTAAGATTTGCTAGCCCGAGAGACCGCTCTACAGGTCATCGCCTACCGATTCACCTTCTAGGAAAGGAATTGTTTAAAGGCGAACAGAGTTTGCAAAGTACGGAGGCATCGCGTCGCTGAAATCAAATATCGTCATTTGGTGAGTCAGGATCTTCACTTGGAAAAGCTTCTACAACAGCAGGTACAAGTGCATCCCTCAAAAGATCCAGATATCACTCCACGTCAGAGTTTCGTTAAAGACCGATGATTCTATTCTCTACTCTTCTTGTCTACACATTAACTTTACCAGGATATTGGGTGTTGCATCAATAATCCAATTAGGATTCCCTCTAGTTCGGTACCTCAAATTTTCTCGATTTATTGTTCCAATTAGGCATAGTGATTTCATCCAAAAAGAGAATGATGTGTGGGTCACGGTTGCATAAATACTGCGTTATATTCCAAAACATTCGGCGATCAGGGTCATCTGGGATGGTATTTTTCTGTGTTTAATACACGTTACATTGATCGCTGAGAAACTTCATTTGCTACTGCAATTGATCGAAATACACCATGGAGATTCTCATCCACGCCAAACAAAACATCAACATTCACATTCAATCATGAAAAATGAAAATCATGAAAATCCTATTACCGGCTCGGGAAAAAAAAAATAGAATTAGTGATTAATTTTTGGTACTAGCGTGCACAGTAAAGTCTGTATATAGAAACAATTCTTCGAATTTTAAATAATTTAGCTGGTTAAAATATAATTTTGAGATTCCATGCTGTTACCAGTGCCAGGAAAGCATTAGTTTAGATAACAATACAATTGAAATTTTTAATACCTTTCTTTAGAAAAAGCATTACCGTCGCATGGCATACGCAAAATATATTCAATGCTCTTCAATTCGAGCATTTTTCTATCGCAGGATTGCCAGCAAGTGACAAATAAGAAAAATATTTAGAGCGGTTCTTTCTATTCATTGAAATGCACGATGCAGACGAGAACTACATGAAATAGAAAATTTATATTCGACATTCGTCTGTCATTTCCAAAATTTTCGAATAGGTCTGATTGTTATCGTGATAGTCCGATATAAATTTTTATTGTCTGACTAAATATAATTCGAATATTACGCCGGGAAAAATGGGTTCGTGGACGAAATGATAAAATATTGGCTTAGTATAATTTATTCGGATTTTGTGTCTATACCTTACTATTTTGACGTCGTGTAGGGAATGTCGTTATAGTCGGCAAGGACTATAATAATGACGAACCGGAATCTACACAGATAGAGATAATACGGTAGATATCGAAGGAATAAATTTTATTTATGTGACTGTTCCTCGGAAATGGCGGAAAAATGGAAGAATCACAGGCTGTAATTAACTTGTTTGCATGTGTATATGTATTTCTACAAAACACAGTTGTGCAGATCAATATATGTAACAACATTCCTTCAATGTCTCATCATAGTGTTGCTTACTACCAGTCAAAATCTTCAATTTCGTGTAAGCCAGTCCAAGTATTGAATTAACATGTTTCCTAAACCTCAAGTCCTCATCAATTGTAACACCCAATAAAGTCAGTGGGCCGAATGAGAGCTTTATCCGATATTGCTGGATTAGCGACCGGTCTAGCCAGCAGTTTTAACGGAATTTAATTGGAGTGTTTAAAAAGATGAAACTGCCCGATCAAAATCAGAATTAATTTGCTTAAAAGCCTCAAGATCAAATTTCGCAAAAGTATATTTGCAATACCTCAAATTGTCCAAAAGGTATAAACGTATAAATAAAATAGAGCAACACCGTTAATCAAGTTGGTACAATTTGAAATGATTCCATCCACATCACAGATCTATATTTAGTCGTTCGTTATAAAAGAAGAAATTGTATGCGAATTGATCCAACAAAAGAATAATAGTGGAGGAGGCATGTCGAAACATATTTTTACGTCACAATATGATTGCAATCCGATATCGGCAAATCAAACGGTATTATAATTTAAATTAACGTATACTATGCATGAAAGACTCCTTCCATTTCTCTAATTTCGATTTTTGACTGATAATAGTCCTCGAGATCCCAGATGCACAAGCGCAAACAGGAATCTAGATTAGTTCAAGTGAAATCCTTTTTAAATCTGTCTCCGTATTCGATCGCCCTTCATCCCGATCCCGCTTAGCCATCGACGAGAGCGCGCTTCGAACGTGGTCAGATCGGGTATAAATCCTTCTCGCCTTTCATCATTCTCTTATTTCCATACATATAACACATCATGGGAGAGATACATTCGCTCAGTTGGACTCTGCACTTCTCTCCCAGCTCTATTTAACACCCGAAGTTCATTTCACGAGATGACATTTCGACGAATAAGCGCGCTTTGATATGATGTAACATGCATTCAAGGTGACATTGAAAGAGCTTGTTTCAGAGATCGAACTTCCTTTGTCTACAATGATAAGTTCGATGTTTGCTTGAATTGTTGTCGCTAGAAGGAATTAAATGTGAAACTTAAATTGAATGTAGAAAGTTTGATTAGTAAATGAGATCAATAAGCATTCCGATTGCATCATTTTCTGAGGTATATGAGAGAATTTCATAATTTAAAAGTTTCAATTGGCAAATCTAGTTATCAGTTTGTGTTAAAGCTTCACGCAGCATGGTTCTTGGAACGAAAATTAAGGCAATAATGAAATTTGTGTCATTGGACCTTCAAGAGCGATTTATTATAGCAATTTTGGAAATATTTTTCCATTCTGAAGGTGGTATTTCCAAAACGTGGTTTGGAGACTTTAACAGCTCCTTGAGGTTGTAAAAGTCGCCGTCCAGGCATTTTTTTATATTCGGAAACGTTAGTTAAACCGAAACAGTTGAATGTTGCTTAGTTACCGCCTCCTGCGAATATATTCAAGTCTTACCGTCTGTAACGATGTTGTATAGGTACGAATTTTGAACTTCATCTATCGAAATTTCCTTACACCAATTAAAGCAAGCTTCTTTCTAAAGTTGGATCAAATTCTGAGAAACTTTATTGACAAATGAGTTGCCATAAAATAACTATTGCAAAATGATTTCATTTTAAAGTTTCATCAAACTTATTTATTACATATTGTATTTATTACAAGCTGTAATTTTAAGTCTTTACCGGGAATACAAGCTTTTTCTTTAACGATTTCTAATTTTTAATAATAATTTAAATATGCAGTTTTACCTACATGTATAAACTTTGTAGTATAATTTAAGGCCTTCAAATGTTATTTGTCATCTTGCTATTTTTTCTTTTTATTAAAAAATATGACTTAAAATTTCAATTAACATTTTAGCATAAATAAATCTTAATTCTTTAATTAGAAATATCCGATGTTAACATATCTATCTATGGTGGAGAAATTCATGTGAAACCGAGGCAAATAACCTCACGTAAGAAATGAGAATATCCACGAAGACGTATAAGAACGTGTAATATTCTGATGGTCAACTTGACTCATATCTGTATGCATATAGACTGGACGTTACGGAAAATGGAAAATGGCTTTTCTTTGACACCTTGAAATTAGATTTTTTCCGAAAAAAGAGAATAAAACGTTAAGACGTCCATATACCCGAGGGCTTTAGCAGTTATATCTACATAAATCGGCGTTGGACGAAGGTGGAGCGGATGGGCAAACTCGAGCAGGCGAATCGATACAACGTTCCGTCGCTAGATGTCGCGGTAATTGTCGACGCACTCCAGTTACCGGGGATCCGGCCCTAAAACGTATTCAAACTGAGGATTGGCGTTGAGATAACGCCGAACTGTCCACATCTAAAGGCTATTATATTTTACTGTGTTTACATTCTGCAACCGCCTGACTATTTTAAACACAAAATTGCCTCGGATCAGCTAGAGATGTTTTTTTTTCGCTTAGAAGAGGTTGGTTTTTTTTTTAGATAAAAAGAAGATATCAAAAAAAAATTAAGCCTCCGAGCGCCTCTTTGGCTTTTACTGCAAAACATTAGTTTAAATTGCGGTCATACGCCTGGATATCCTTCAATTTGACAAGAATTGCTTGCAATTTTTGAAGCGTTTGCAGAATTTAGAAATAAGTATTTACTTTGATAGATCTTTTACTTTTAATACCCACGCGCAGTGCAGTCCCTATCAGGAGTGGTGGATCCATAAGGCATAAAAATTCAATTGAACTCATAAACAAAATTATTCAGTAGTCCCGCAGTGTAGCATTCAACGATGGCGTTCCGGTTATTTCCGACCGGCCCGTATATTAAAACGTTTGATATGTTGGATAGAATTTTGTTGTGCTTTCGAACTGGCTCTTAGAGAACATAATGGCAGTGAAAAATTTGAATTTCGTGCTGTATTTAGGAGATGAATCGAGTTTTCTGCTATATTAGATCTGGCGCTTCGAGAACATTTAAATAATGTTAATGTTTTAAAAGGAACGTCAAATATAATGCAATCTAACATTTTAGATTCTGTGATTGCTGTTTGCAGAACAGAAATGGTATCAGATAGTAATTTTATTTATTTAATTGCAGAATGTATAGGCACTTTTGGGGATTTAAACGAATTAAGGATGGGTGGGGTTCAGACACACATTAAAAGTAAATATCCTTGTGCACATTATATTATATTCAAAGGTGGAGAACATGATGATATTAACAACTATCGGCCAATTAGTTCACTGCCTCCATTTGCTAAAATTTTTGAAATAACAAAAAAAAATCTTTTAGACTATATCCAGCATTTTCAGCTTTTTTTCTCCGAATCAGTATGGTTTTCGAAGTGATCACTGCGCGGAATTATAAATGTTCAAATCTTACCTTGAAGATAGGAAGAAAAAAGTTTTTTGTTATGATCTTTGTTGTGCAGATTATAAAGTTGTCAATGTCGGCATTCCATAAGGCTCAGCACCGGGTCCTATATTAGGTGCTATAGCCTGAGAGAATTCTTAGACAAGTTCCTTTGTTTTTTTTTGTTTGACTTGTTTTGTTTCACGTTGTTTTTTTCCTATATTTCGTATGTTACAAAATATAGCCTATTATTATTAATATTAAGATCTTTTTCTGCTTTATTTAAAACTCGATATTTCGTCCGTTATTCAAAACTTCCTCAAGAGTTAAAATGAGAGTTTAGCGTTAATGAAAATAGTGGAATGGGTAAGTTCAGAATAAAGGACGAGATATCGAGTTGTAAATAAAACTGAGTTTTTAATTTAACTATTGAGAAACACACCGCATACCTGGATTTTTAATTTGGCAGTTCCTTCTCAAGGAGTCGGTACCGTCGAGTACTTCCATTCTCCTTTTTTCTATTATTATTGTTGTTCACTACTATGCAAAGATCATTGTGTAAATTTTTTACAATTGCACCCCCTTTCGTCGAAAAGTTGCGCCCCGCCACTGACGGCAAGTGATAATAAACTATTTTCTGTGCCAACCATAATGATCTGCAAAACCGTTATGAAGCTTGTTTGCGCCGCAATAGTGAACATTTTGAGTATGTAAATTATACAAATTAAAAAATAAATCCAATTGCATTTTTGGTGCTGTGTACTTTGTCGAGTCTTCTGTAATTTTTTCCAAATACTACGAAAATAATGAAAGTCGATACACATACACCTATCGTGTAAGAAGCATATTTTCGCGTGTGTGAAAAAGAGAAATACATAACGCCGCCGCGCACGGACGTTGATTTATGTCGCGGTTTGTAATTGCGCTTGACGGCGAGTTACTTTATTGCATTTATACAAACGTAATTACATTAATTTCTATACAACCATATATGCATATGCTCCGCCGTAATATATTACGTGCTTTACTACAATAATTTATATTAAATAAATACCAACGATAACTTTTTCATTGTTGTATGATATACATGCGAATACTCGATTACAGTGGCGCAACGCGTTCGAGATGTATTATGCATAAAATAATCTGCGTTTATGGTTCTCAAGATAAAATAATAATAATGGCAATATGTGGAATGTTGCGGTTTATTTTATTATTGTATTTTGTTCGGTGGTTCCTCAAATAGCCGGTACACGTTCGATAGCAATAACATTCCCGTCACGTTGTCCATCTTTTACAGAATAAATACGTTATTAGACTAAAAGTATGTTGGTAATTCAACTTGTAGCACAACGGAATATCTTAAAATTGATATTCATTTGAATTAATAAGATTCGTTCTTCTCAGTAGTCATTTTACTAACACGTACAGTGGATTTTATGATCCATATGTGAATAATATCGATGGTTATAGGTGGATAGATGGGATACATCATTAAATATTTCATTAGTATTTCGACGTAATTAAGACAAGTATTTATTGAAGGGGCTACAACGCACCAAGGAATCCTGCAGGAAAAGGAAGACATTTAATTAAATTGCATATTGGTAGCGAAGGTCGTTTAATTGGTCTCCGTTTCTGTGAATCCATGAAGACGTGAATAGCGAAGTTCGTTGAGTGGACGAAAAATCTACTATTTTTTCTTGAACCAAACATTGCGCTTTTTCATGGACACTCAGTCAGATTAGAAAAACTGCCTACCTCTTTTAAAGAATTTAAGTTTCCGGGTTGCAGGGTAATTGCACGAGAATGCCGACGTTAAGCTCTGAGTTGCATGGAGCTTCTTCTGGGCTGGGGCTGCTGCATGTTGTCTCGCTGCTGTGAGAAGAATTCTTCTTACGCAATTATGATGCGGTTTCAACCCGGAAACCTAAATTCTTTAAAAGAAAACGTCGTCGACCGCGGAAGTCTACAACAACAGATACCTACCTCTGTCTGGAAGAAGCAAAAATTGAATGGCTACTTGTGAAAGGAATTGATACTGACAATACTTTGGTAGAAGTTGAGTTACTTGAACTTAGAAAAAGAGAAATTGTGGATTACCCTGTTACATGTGTTATTGATCAAATGGTATTGGACAGTGATCGTACAATTTTATGATTGCCGTAACTTAAACGCCATTGAGCACAATTGAAACACCATGTTGCTGCTAACAATAAAACTTTTAAATTATCCGAGGTGAAAACGTTACTAACTGAGGGACTAAACATTGTAACTAAGGATGCATGGAGAAATTGTATCAAATATGTTATCGAAGAGTACAATAAGATGTATCAACTGGATAATATTGTCGAATGTATGGTTGAAGAATTTATCATAATAGCAAATACAGCATCATCACTGTCAGACCTGTCATCAGAATCTGATTCGGAATAAATGTGGATAGTTAATAACATTGACACATGTTCTGAGTACTAGGATATAGCTTCGTTGCGATCATTTCTTTCATTTCTTCGTACAGCAGCGACGGAACATGCAGCAGCACATACAATTGAGAGCGAAACGTCGGCATTTTCATGCAATTACGACGCCGTTTCAACCCGGAAACTCAAATTCTTTAAAAGAATTATTATATATTGTTTGCATAATTAACAATATTGAATATGGTTCCCTTTTTGGGTGTGTCTTGTATATACGGGATTGCTCACTCTTCAACCATTTCACTGAAACTTTCTTCTTTTAAAATTGATGGAGTTTACCAATGGTCGGATTTACCTCACGACAAACGCCTTGAGATAAGACTCTTACGTATTACAGTATTTTTTGCGGCAAATTTTTGATTGAAGTTTATTAATTGTAATATTGTTATTTTAAAGTATATTGTAGGGCATTGGCGTTCTCTTAGTATAGTTCCTAATTTGATGAATCTATAGCAATAAGAACGATGGAAAAGAAATACCGGGGATTGCAGCCGATCAAAATAAAGGACTCCCTTCGATGAAATTCTAAGCTTTGGCGTATTTTATTTATGTTTCGTAACAGAAGAACAAATAAAATATCAGTTACATGTTACTTGCAAGCAAGATGCGAAATATTCAACACACAAGAGGACAGCGGTTCACCTCGTTAACATCGTTAAATCTATTCAAACGTATTTAGGTAAAGGACACGGCCAATTTTAGAATTGACATTTATATTGATTTCGAGTAAAAGATTAATTAACTTTCTCTTAAATTATAAATTAAATTTATAACTTAAACAACCCCTTATACCTCATGTCTGTTGGGTTGCAGTTTGCCAGTTTTAGGTTGGTATCCTTGTGGTTGTTTAGTTTGTTTTACAAAACCATTTGGTCAAAGATATTTACCGCCAATTTCATTGTATAGCGTAACCTTGCCTTCACTTCATGTTTGCTCTCTATTTTTTTCAATATTGGACTTTGTTTTAATGTCTCTCTAATTTCTCCGTGTGTTAGCTTCTAATGTTTTATTACTCCTGCTATCTTTCTCATCTACTTCATCGATATGGCATTTATTGGTCTGCTGTACTACCCATGTTTCGTATTCATATGTGATTGTTGGTATCTTTCCGAAAATTATTTTATTTGTACCATAATAAGTTCATGTGCTTTTTTATTTTACTGTTTATATCCACTTCTATTTTTTTCATCTTCCGTTGGAATATTTCTCGATTGTTCAAAACATGTTATTTGTTCCAGCTCTTATTCTTATACTACCTTTTTCTTCCTTCTGATTTCTTGGTTTTGCCTACGTTAAGCAGCTTGTTTACCTCCATATTAGTTAATCTCCGCATCTTCTTGTACGAATCTAATATCATCAGGGTACAGTAAGGAGTTTAATTTAATTGGAACTAGACGTTCGTATGCAATTATTGTTTGCATTTCACTTTTTGTTGTGGGCTCGGGCTATCTCCTTAATTAATTGCTCTTCTGCCTGTACTTTCACTATATATTGATTTTATGACCCGTATTATTTTCCTTGAAGTTTTATATTCCTCTAGCGGTTTCCACAAACTTTCTTTAATAAATCGTATCGAAGGCTGCCTTAAGACTTATAAACATCAGATATGGCTATTCTTCCTTTTTTAATTTTATCCGATTATATTTTTTAGTATGTGAACATTTGTACCTCTTCCTGGACCAAAAGCAGCTTGTTTGTCTTCCAATTTCCCACCCAGTTTCCTAAGCCATTTTTCAATGTTTCTAGTATATATTGGCATATTGGTCTACAGTTATCGCAGCTACTCTGTTTTCCTTTTTTATGTATTGGTACTATTACATTCTTTTTCCATCTTGTAATATACTTTGTCGATTCCAGGCTTCCTAACAAATCTCCAACAACATTGTCTTTATCTCCCATCCATTTCAGCTTTTGACATCCATCTGTTCTTGGCCTGCTGCTTTTCCTAATTTAATAGGTCTATTTACTTCCTCTACTTTCTCTATTGATATACCTTACTTTAGTTTTTTGGTTTTTGATTTTCCGGTCGTGCACATCCTGTTTCAGCACTACTTCCCATGAATTTGACAGTGAAATATTTCTCCCACACTTTTAGTTTTTTTTTGTAGGCTCTACGTGGTTGTTATTCGTTTTGTTTTTAATTGCATTTATTTCCCAATTTCTTTTCTTTCCGCATGCTTTAATTCTATTCCAAAATCTCCTATTATGGATTCTATAATGTTCATTAGGTTCTCCCCTAAATTTTTCTCAACATTTCATTTTGGGTTCTATAACAGCATTTTTGGCTGCGTTCTTTTTTTCTGCTTAACCTATTTTTGATCTTTCATCTCCTGTTGTTGTTGGAACTTATAGTATGTTCCTTTCTTCTCTTCTATTTCGTTTTTAACGTATATTCCACCAATCTGTTCTCTTACAATCTTCGTTTATTTCTTTGTCCCGCATGCTTTTTATGTTGCCTTAAGAGTGATTGTTCTAAGAATTCTCCATGTTTCTTTTAAATGTCCCTCTTTTGTGTACTCTGCCTCATATAGTGGTCTTTCTATTTTCTCCTGATATTCCTTTCTTACTTCCGCATTACCTAGCTTTTTATATTTATTTTTCTGTATCTTTTCTTAGTGCCTTGTGTAATTATCTTACCACCTAATTCTCCCAAAACTTCACCATTTTCTCCTTATGTTTCTTAATGTATTCAGGTATTCGTATATACATACATTATAACCAAGTAAGTTTCTGACTTCCCTCTCCGGGTACTCAAAGTTACATCTATCATTAAGGTTTTCATGTAGACGAAATGCATATCCTTAGATTCTACGCCACTGAATACTTGTATCGGCGTTGTAGAGGATCTATACGTTTAGAAACCCGTTCCGATGCATGTGTAGCCATAATTGCGGAATTCATATCGTTTCGCGCAGAATGTCGACTTGACTAAAGAGGGAACACATTTGCTAATAGTCAATTACGCTACGAAATGTATCATTAGAAGTTGTTATCGAGATTCGGAATATCTTTCCGAAGTCATGGTAGGTAAGCAGTGTTTCAATGCGCAACGCGTATTAATGAAGACGGCGAATTTGCTTTATGCACTGGCTGCGCTCGCTTCGACAACCATTTTCGTTTCGCGGGTACGCACACTTATTTTAGATAATTGATGATAAACTAATATGGTTGCCGTTTCGTTATAGAATAACATGTTGAGGAAGCTGGACTTTAGAAAGGCAAAGTTCTCAGGCCATATAAATTAAATTGGTTTCCTTAGCGTGGTTCGATTTGATAAGAAATCATTTCTAATTCGCGATTTTTCCGTCAAAGAACAAAATAATGGTTGCAGCCATACTTTTCTTTTTGCAACTTAGTGTTTGCAGAATTGAGCAAAATTTTGCGTCATTCTAACCCCTGCATGTGTACAAAATCTAGGGCAACTGCTTTACTTTGTGATGGTTCCCAAGTTATCAAGGGATCGGAAGAAACGATAAGACAGATAAACTGGCTGAAAAAGCAGTGAATATGCCTTTCATTGGTTCTAACCCCTTTTGTGATCTCCAACAGAGCCACAAAAAACAAGCAATAAAGTCACGGGAGGACCTCGTACTGGGAAAATGTTCCAGGACAAAAACAGGCGAAAGTAATCGTAACAGGCTCGCTAAAGACAGCGAAAATAGCCCCATGTATGTAGCCCTAAAATATCATTTATTTACCTTATTACCACTAGATTACTGAACCATCCTTTTCGTTATGAAGAGCTGATTTGTGTTAAGTTTTTAATAATAATAATAAGACAAAAAAGATGATCAGATAATCCGCTTTTGAATACTTCGTTTCATGGACAAATAATAGGCTATAAAGTATCGCCCTCCGTTTTGCCCAGGTTCATAATCGTTTGGTGTTTTGTGAATTTCAAATAAAAAAACTGTACCTATAAAAGAATTCGTCGATTACAAAAAGCCTTCTTCAAACATGCACAATTAAAATTCGTATCCTGTATGATGTAATTAAAAATGATAACCGCACAAATAATAACTGACAATTTATTTTCATTCCGGCGACGCGGTTTTCATAATTACACCCGTAATTTGCGTCGTTCATCAAAAACCGGCTGCCAACGGCGGGCCAGACATAGGCCGAATGCGCTGCTCCCAACACAAAAGCCCTTCTAATTGCCGGAGTTATGCAAATTGCCCGGACCGGTGACAAGGCGGCACCCGGATTTACAATTAGCGGCATTCATTCGGCAATTACGGTCGAGTATGAGACTATTTTAATTGCTAACTGTTGCTTTGATGAACGTCGCCCTTGATTTATGATATCTGCAAGGTTACGCTAACAATTTTAACAATGATACGCGCACCTTCTCTTGTTAGGACCCTCTCCTTTTCGCCGGATATTCGGCCTCATATAATATGCAACCGGCGAAACTGATAATTAGTGAAAGTTATGGCGTATTTTATGTGCACAGGATACTACCTGTGCTTATATTTTAGCCAGAGACCTATTTACATTAATGTTCGTCTTAAGGAAATAGCATTTTTCCTGATTCTTTCGAATTTAATACCAAAACTATTAAGAGAGTATTAGAAGTTATTCAAACGACCTGGGATAACAAAACAATTTTCAAAAACGAATAAACAAATTCCGAAACGAAATGAAATAAGAGTTTTATTCAAACAACGAATTTTGAATAAAAGCTGGTTAAAAAGAAAAAAAAAAAATTATTAATATTAGTATTTAACAACTAGTGAATTATTTAGTTGAAAGCATTCACATCTTCACTTTGAAATTAAATAGAGCATAAGTATATTGTAGTAAAACTAACTTTCTTGACTTAAGCAAGTACTTGGATGGATAAACCATTGTATTACGCTATTTTTCCGTGCAGCGCAAACTTTATACTTATTACGAGTTTATTGCGTTGTGAACGGTATCTATTCTATGTGTTTGTATAACTTCATAAATAACCAGGATATATTCGAATTAATAGACAATTATTCTTTATTGTAGTTGCAGTATCAAAAAATGCAACCCCGTGATGTATTTCCTCAAAATATTTCTTCTAACTATCTAATTAGTTCCTTCCGTTCTTCCTCAATAATCCTATATATGATATTGGCAAAGCTCACTATTTACACGAAAGTAATTTTTTACGAGAATTGAATAAAAGCAGCTTTTATTCATTTATAAAAGTTTCCTTTAGGATCCCTTTCAAATAACAAATGAACGCCTTACATATAATGTAGTTTTGTTATATTTTGTTTTTTTTCTTTGATTGATAAAATTCTAACATTTGGCTTCGAAGCCAGTCTTTTGAAAATTCTGGAATTCAAAAACTAGCCTTTTCAAAAATCAATTTTTGTTAGAACCCTGCTAAAAGTTTATTGCTACTTAGTAGGGCTTATGTTTAATACGACTTGTCGTACTGCATATTCAAAACCAAATACTTCCAAAAATCCACTAATTTGAAGCTTCCACTGTTCTTTTAATTATCTTAGCACCAAATTCAAACATTATAAATTTAATACGAATTACAATTTGACTAAATATATACCCATTAATGACACTCAAAAGCTTTCTCAGGTATTACGTGAATCAAAAAGCTAAGTAAGTGGGATCTAGAAATTAAATTAAGCATTTTTTTAATGCAAAAACAGAGTATACGAATTATTCAATGAAAAAAAAATTAAATTAAATCCACTGACCAGGCCACCAGCACTGCTTCCCCTAACAAATTTGCAGTCTCCAATAAACATACCAAATCTCAAATAAATACACTTGATGATAAAGTCACTACAATACATACGAAACATGAAGCTTAGCTCTCCACGTATTTACAAACTAAAATCTGCATAACCGTTGTACGGGGGCAGTTCTCTTCGCTTTAAAGGTTGGCGTGAAAGCAATTGACACTGGATCTGTCGGATTCCCCACAACAGGACTCCTGTTCAAACACGAAACCGTGTGGCATGGTGCAGATCTACACTGGATCGTCTCATTTGATGTATAACATCATTATAGGTGGTGAAACGTGGACATGCTGTTATGATACTGAAAGAAAGCAACAGTAGGTCTTTTTGGGAACGAATCGGCTACCATAAAGTTTTTCGTAAAAATAAACCAGAACCGGAAGACGGTCGTCGCCATATTTTTTGGAATGCTTCCAATATAGCATTGGAGAAACATCATATTATTAATGCTAAATGATATACTGCCTCAAGTTCTCCAAAATATCCGTAAAAAGACGGCCAAGAGGAAGAATCATCTCACACCAAGATAACCGGGCACACACTGCACCTCAAACGACTGAGCAAATGAGCCTTTCGCCGTATAGTCTAGACCTAGCACCTAATGATTTCTTCTTATTTCCGCGTGTAAAAATCGGTCAAAGCAGTTGTTGACGCAATTAAAAATGAAATACATAACCAAGCGCGGTAAGATTACAGAAAATGTTTTAAAGATTGGTTTTAGGAATGCAAAAATATATTGACTATTGAGAGAAATCCTTGAAGGATGATATATAAATAGGATTTGTCTATTTACTTTATTAGGCTCTCGTACATAGTTAATTTCTTTCCATACATTTTTTTTTATTATTTGTTGCTTTTATTTGACATTCATCCGTCTATATTATGGAAATAGACAAATATTGTTTATTGGTCTTTATGGATTATTCTCCTTCTTACTGTAGATTTCTTCTGTTATTTTCGGCGGTTGAGACTTCTTTTTTCGCTGCTGGGAAGGTGCGTAAAAATGATATAGATACGGATGTCACCTCTCTTTACGATGAAGTTGTGAGTTTTTTAACGATTTTCCTGAACCATGTGGTTATTTCTGCAAATTATTAAGCCGCTAAAGATCATCGGATCTTATTTACCGTAGAATTAAATGAATTGTTTACGGACTTGGTCAATCCCGTAATCACGATACGACGCTTCTTTCACTACATGGGCATGCCTAAACCAGTTTCCTTATTCAGCATCTCAACATTTCACGCTGCTATCGCGCGCTCTAGAAATAACTATCGAATAGCGTGTCCCAAACTAATACAAAGGACCGCGTGGATTCCTATTTATTTTAAAAAGTGATTGAAAAAGCCCTCTCTTGTGCGCCAGGAATTCGGCGCAATTCGCATCTACATACGTATACGACCGTTTGAGCTGAGAATATGTTCGAAACGGCCGTAAAGCAAGACGAGAATATCCCAAATCGTGACAGTTCGGCCACATTCTAACTGAATTACTGAGTGTGATAACGTCTCTTTGAAATCGTCTATAGATTGCCCACCTATCTGCATGTAGAACGCGAAGCATTGAATAGTTTTGCGGCAAAAGGAGGTTTTAAAATCTATCGATTTAATTTCGAAATTGGTATCGTCTGTCTGTAAATGTACGTAATAGGAAGGTTTCTCAAATTTAATGGTCGAATTTTATTTATTTTTTTTTTGAGAAAAAAAGTATATATAGGAAAGCAATAAAGTATTTCTAGCAAGACGCATTTTTAAATGAATCATTAAAGAGAAATCATTTCTAGTTCGTTCTTTCTTACATATAATTAGACGGATTTAGTATGAGAAAAAGTACATACTTAGCAGTAAATTACGCGATAGAAAGAGTCATAAGTATGTCATGCTGTTACGATGGAGACTTGACTCTCAAGATCTGCAAGTGCATATTGGAAATTGCGTCGTAAATTTAGGCAAATTAAATTATCCCCGCGATGTACGCTGTCCCTTTCCCTCTATACATCTGTCTTTCTCCTTTCCTATGCTTCTTTAGCGCAATATAAGTTACACTATGTAAGTATGTTGGTGTTTACTTAAATTAATGAAAATGGTAATTCACAACGTGTGTATGAGTAAGGAGGTACAGAGATCCACCGACCTTAACTCTTAAGCATGAGGAATTTATCGGGCTGCGCGTAAATTGATATCGAGAAATATTCTCGCGAAATTGCATTCAGGCACTTAAGATGTCTAAAACTCAAACGCCATTAAATACGCTTAAAACGTAAATAATGCGACATGTGTTCGAGATTCATGGATTATAAAACGCGATCTGATGGAATGGGTAATAAATAATAGATTTATGAGAATCCAAATGATTTCGTTCTATAATTTGTTCAAAAAAAAATCGCCTGCTCGTGACTGGTGGTCGCAGTGGTTCTGGGTAAAAATTAGAAAATATCGTTTGTGGTTGATTCGTGTTGAACAACGCATTGAGTTTGTAGATTTTAATATTGATCACCTGCGCATATCAGGGTCAATTAGGAGATTCTGGAATCGGCTGAGGCGTGCTCTTACATGTACATAGGTGAAAGTCAATCACAAGGATTCATTCAAGTAGATCTTTAAAGATCAATAGAGATCAAATCTGAATTACGGCTCTAGCGTGTAAAGAGTTTAAGATATCGGCCATTAAAGAAACAGCAACATTTCGCAAAAATTTCAAGTTAATATAATACATGATGACTCTGTGTGAGTGTAATGAAATAAAAGGAAGGTGCGGTAGTGAAGGAAAAAGCTCATTGTCTCACAAAATTCTATGCTTAATAGTACGTGCGACCGGTTTTATGTTATATAGAACACAACCCCAGGCCAACTGAAAGGCATAGGATAGTTACAAAAAAGTAGTAATTTTAATTGTAAAATTGAAAAAAAATCTTTGTTTAAAATTTACACGTGTATATTAAGAAATTCTTTTCTCCGTCTTTTTTATTTCCAAGTTAAATTATTAAAATAACAAAGAGATTCATTTTCTCTCTTATTGCAATTCTTCATGACAAACAAATCTATATTTTTGAGAAATATGTTAAAACCTAGCTTACAATTGAAGTAATCATAGTGTTTTCTAAGCTATACTTTAAGTTATTTCTCATTAAAATTACATACATGCTCTTTTATAACTAAACTAAAATTAAAAAATTATTTTCTTACATATGCATTAGAAATTTAGATTTGTCTGCTATGTAGAATTACAATAATAAGGGAGAAAAATAATCTTTTTATTATTTTAATAATTTAACTTGAAAATAAGGAAGGAGAAAAATTTTTCTGAATATACATGTATAAAGTTAAAAAAAAAATATATAAACTACTTTAATTTTACAATAAATTTACTTCTTTATAATTATGTCCTTTAGCAGGCCTGAAGAGGAGTGTTCTATATTAGACGAGACCAATCGCATTTATTATTAAATGAACAATTTGGTGAAAGTCCTTTTTTTTCATTACTATTCATTCAATTGAAATTTCGGGTTATGTCAATTATCTCAGAATCTAAGATAGATAGGTATAGGAAATATTGAAGAGATTGAGATAAATGGAATGGAGATATATGGAAACGTAATTATATACACGATGTTTCATTTAAAAAATCAAACGTGTATCGTGGGCTGTGGAAGCGGAAGATTCTGTGTACTTGAACATAAGTTTATGTTATGTAGCGCTTGTCTGCGAATATATTTTGCTTGAGAACTTTTTCCATAAATTACACAGGGAAGAAATTCTCTCCCATTCATGCAGTAAGCGGACACGCTGTATATCTATAGAAATCATCTTACAATTATTGCTTTTTGCATCGTATAAATTAAGGAACCCCGTGAACACCACAAAAAGCTGTGTTAAAAAACAATTCATTTCTACTATATAGCAAATTCGTTATTCTGCAAAGTGTAAAAGAGCTCTCAGGATACTCAGTGTACATGTAAGGGAAGGTACGTTTTCATTATATACAACTTGGGCACAAATTTCTTATACTATCGTAAAATTCCGCCTGATGGCCGAATAAATCAGTCCAATGGGCTCCGTAATATCGTGCTTTTAAACAATATTACATCTCGAAAGCTCGCAACATTCCGTTAATATACCGTAATAAACGACGGGGAAATTATATTAAAGTATAATTTATCGGCGCCATTATAAATTCGATATCTTCAAAATCAATTTGGTTTTCCGTATTTTAACGCAGCCCCGAAAACAACGGCGGACCACTTATTAAACGTTATTGACTGACATGCCAACCGTTAATCTTCCGCCGCTTATAAACGATTCGTCGTTTTTTTTTTTTAATTCATTGGGTAATAAAACGCGTGTATCTTTCGATACTAAAATTAATAGGTATTAGCATTGACATGTAAAGATAAAATAAAACAAGTAATGAATGTGTTGAAGGCGGATTGTTGAAGGTGACTGAATCTTTTACTTGTTTCTTTAGCGAGTTCAATAAGGAAAATTTTCATTGGTCTCGATGGTCCTTTGAAATTTAGTAATGAATTATGGTGGACTGCATAATTTTAGATGAATTAATTGTAACTGAAAACGTAGATAGAAACTTAGGTACACTTTACTTATATACCGCTGGTCCTTCGTCTAAGAGTAGGACCACTGCTAGAGTGACTAGCAAACTACTACTTCACATGTTTCAGTAATCACGAGACCCGACTTCACAAATAATTGCTGCGTATTAGTATTAAGATAACCTTGTCAAATTAACGATTATAGGTGGATTTACAGAATTAAGGTTTAATAATGTAAAGATAAATACTCTACAGTGAAAAGACTAAAGGTATACAGACGCAAATGGCCATTTCAGCTGATCAAAGCCGTACAACCGAACTTATTAATTGTAAGAGGTGTACTCCAGGTATGCGTATATTAAATAAAAATGGATCTTTTTCTGCACGCTTGTTTAATTTCTTGTTTGGAGGAAGGCTTAAATACCGGTTCTTTTTTCCCGTTAAACACGTTAAGGGTTGTATGGCTTGAAAATTCAAATAAAGACAAAGAACTCTTCTTTACTCCTCGCCGATTTCTTTTAAATGTATTCTAAAACTAATTTCGACTTACGCCATCAGCTGGAATCTGCGGTATACGCTGTATCAATGTAATATCAGAAAACAGGTCGTCCTGAAAAGCAGTTGTGACCTCTAAAATGTCCATTACACAATAAAATTTTAGATAGAAGATACTTAGAGAGAATAAGAATGGCCCCAAGATTGACGTCTGAGATATTGAGTAATAGCCTATGTATTCCATGCAACTCCTGCCCTTCTTCAATAAATCTTTGGTTCTCAAGTTTAGTTATGCTGAACTCCAGCAAAGGCTTTTTGAAAGTGGAATTTTGTAGATTGAATTCGACTTGGGGCTGGTTATGCAAGGCGTGTGAAAGTAAGCAAGTATGCATTTAAAAATTTGTCACTATCAAAGCAATTCTAGTTCCGTCAAGGTCTAGATGTAAGGTAAAGCCGATAGTATTTCCATTTTCTCCTCTGCAAAGTTACATTTTATAGAGATAAGATAGTACTTCCTAATGAATAACAATCATAAAGAGTGGATTTATCGAAATGTTTTGCTTACTTTCTATTCATTCTAAAAATTCGAAACAAATTTCGGCGACGTTAAGTCCAATACGACTTTGATTTATACGTTTAATTCGTAAAAATTACGAATACATTTCTGGGTTAATCTGATACACTGACGGAAAACATATGCTCTCTCTTGCCGAAAATTGTTATGCATAAAAGTGAATTATTTATGGCCACGAAAAAAATGTAAATTGATGACAGATATCCGCGCCCATAAAACTCCGGCATACCGGTTATATAAAAATATCTAGGAGCCACAAGGTGTGTCACGTTCAAGCGCAACTACATTACGTCAAGATATGAGGAGCAGATAAGAGGTGACGAGTGTTAATAGCTATTAAAGTCGACGAAAAACGATGATGCCCACTGGAAAACACACGAAATACCGGAACGTCAGGCATGCCTAATGAGCGAACCGGACGCGGCTGTTTCACGACTTCTTCTTCCGGCTGACGTTAAATTAAATAAGCATTAGCATAACGTTCTGCTTTTTTAATTGTTTTCATGGCTACTGAGCATCGTATAGTGACAAATCGCTGACTAAACGGTCGATTACTTATCTAGACTTTCGATCTAATAGAATTTGTAATGAATGCGGATATCTGTACATAAAATAAATGAATTTTCAACATTACTGTTACAAATAATCAATAAATAATTCAGAGAAATGTTCTTTGATTACTTTGTGTATTAACGTTTTTTGCGTTCTTAGAATTGCTCTTCTTTCTAGGTAATTAGTTTTCTTTTGCGAGAAGCTTACTTTTCCGCCTTTATTTTTAACTTTGTACAATTGAACTGTAAACCCAATAATTACTTGTGCCCATAATGTGTTGCTGTATTTTATAATAACATCGGAATAAACACAGCACCCTCTACAAGTATTCTAGAATTCGCTATTGACTCAACATAAAAGAACTATCAAGTTAAGAGTTGTTGCTGCAGCTAGTAAAGATATTCTAAATATTATAGTCATCGTCATAGGATCTGCAAAAGGAAGAACTTAAAACCTTTTCACAATATGCACCTGCGGCGACAGTTGATGACAAAGATAATAAATAATGCGAGGAATGCGCAATACCACACAAAATACATATTTAATAAATTCGTTATTTTCCATTGTCAACCAAACGGTTCATGTAGAAGTAAATACTTTGTATGGTGAGGAGTATGCCCATATCTTATTGTTTGCTATGCATTCACCAGCATAATTGATTCAATAAAGAGAGAACAATTTAGCTTATCTACCTGAATAATATGAAAGCTAGGAAACAGTTTTTTTCCATAATTTCGTCAAAATTAGAATTTTTTTATTTTCTGAAATGTTTTCAAAATTTTACTTAATTCTGAAATTCAAATTTTTATCAAGAAACTAAAAATTTTTAATGAAAGATAACCCAATAAATATATAAACACAATTAGATATTGTGCTAAACAAATGTTCTCTGTTATATTGAATCATGTTTAAAGGGAAATACTTGAACGAATCATATTGTGAAATCAAAAGAAAGAAGGGGACATTGAAATTTTTGTTTTATTTCTATGATATTTCTTAACATTTTTAATAGATACAAAAGAGAAGAAATTATTATTTTTTTCTATATTAATTTAAATAATTTAAATGATTTAATTGTATTTGATAGTTAGAAAAATATTCAAATTTCACGAAATAGCAATGCTTTAAAGATTCCAGAACACATTTTGGACACTTAAAATAACACAAAATTATTAGTAATTTTTTTTAAATTTAGGGTCTCTTCGACAATTTCTAGTCTTATATTTAGATAAAAAATCGCATTTTAAACAACTTTCATGTCTTTTCAAGCACTATTTAGGGTTAGGACTTGATTTCCCAAAAAGGCTATAAATATTTTTTCGCTATTTAGTGTCTACTTTTTAACTGCACATATATGCCAATTAATCTCATGTGTGTGCACCCATGTTTGAAACAATGAGTTTTACATTTGTGACTGAACAATCGTGCGACCAAAAATCGCCTAAGAAGTAATAATACATTTTTCCTCGTCATCCTTGGAAATTATTTGTAAAAAGTACATTTGATATAAGAAATTGTAAAGGTGTTTGTCAAAGCGTTTTCAAATATTTTGACCAATCAATAGAATCGAATAGGATTCAGTGGATTTAAGATATCCTTTCTATTGGTGTAGAACACAATAGAATGAAAATAGAACAGAGAAGCTTCAAACCAAGCAGCAATTTAATATTCAAAAGCTACCTTGTTGTTAAAATTTACATATACAATCTTCCTTCGCTTTTAAATTAACCAGCATTGTGTAACACCCACTAACAGTTCCACACCTAATTAGTAATAAGTTATATGATCGCACCTGAGGAACGGTAACCTTAGCTTAGTTAATAAAATCTCTTTCCTTCCATATATCGTGGGGATGTATGTAGTTACGCGTATAAAAGCACCTCACGTTGTTCTTCCAGACACCACGCATTGTTTACTTCTGTGACTCGGTGTTGAGCTTGTACATCGTCACGGCTAAATGGTTCTTGAAATCTAATTTAACGCGGTAATTACTTTTAATGATTTATAATATGCCGGACGCGAGTAAATAAATAAACCCCGAACGTCGGTGGATAACTGGAGGTGTTGCATTTAAGATGGTAGTACGAACCAAAGCAATACATGCTGGTGGTTTGATAAAGGTAATTAATTTTGCTTTTCTTCATGGAACGTTGGACGTTAAGTACGCTTGTAATTTACAATCAAGACGTTTCCAACAAAATTTGTAGTGCATAAATAAGAGTTCGGATTTACACCTTGATGTATTGCCAGTTACTAACAATTAAGTTTCAATTTTTTTGATGTAATGTATTACAGAAGGAAGATTTTTTTGTAATTTGGAAGATCTTGCCCATTAAGCTCCTATTGCATCAAGTTCAATGCATTTCGACAGCTCTTGAAAAATGTTGAACGCTTTTATATATCGATAATTTTTATGAGCATCCATTAGGAAATAACTAAGGCAAAACGCAGAAAAGCTTGATTTTAAATGGTACTACAAGGTCCATAAACCAACCAAGTTTCATCAAATTCTCCAGGTGCGCGTTGAGTACCCTTCCTTGGCATTTGATAGCGTAGATCATGATATTTTTGAAATGAAACTTTAATAAATCTATTCCGAGAATGCCATCGTACAGAGTGACGCAGCCCAAGAGCTAGGTTCCTGGCATTATATGTTGTGGTAACATTTATTCTCCAAAATCAGGCAACTAAAAATATTTTCGGGTAAGTGCATTTCTACAGGTAACAAACTGCTGACAATGCCAGCAATTTACATATTATAGTATATAATCTATGCAAGAGAACATATATGCCTTTATACAGCAGAAAGACATCAACTGATACACGTTTTAATACAGATTTTGAAATACCAAAACATCGCTTAACTTTCTACGAAACAAGCTGGACCTATTGCAAAGGCATTGGTTTATATAATCATTTACCTGCCGAAAACTGAAAAAGTACACTAGTTAAAACGTTTGGAAGCAATATTGAGGATCTTCTGGTTAAAGAAACCTATTATTCAATTAATGAGTATCTTAGCAATAATTATTTTTGCTAATTTTTTAATTATGGGACTCAATGAAAACGTTAATGTTTAATTATTTTTTCATTCCCTTTTGAGTTCTTCGTGTTAATTTAATTTAAAGCAGAAGCATGCTTTTTTTGACGTGTCTCATACTCCTTTATCGTCTATTATTATCGTAATAAGTAGTATTTCTTTCTTCATTCTTAATACATGGCTAAACCATCTTCATTGTTTTGAAGATAATACTTCGAATTTTTATCAACTCTCGCTTTAAGTCACTTCTATTCTTCATAAAACGTTCATTTCCACCACCAAAGCTTTCAAAGCCCTATGCTAGTTATAAGCGCTTCTGTACCCACAAAGAAGTCGAGATTTTCCTTTTTAGTAAATTTGGTTTTAATTCAACGACGAACGAACGACAATAATTTCTCTATTGCTCGGTATATGTGTACGTACACAAATTAAGGATTTTTACTCAAAGAATTGCAGCCTCTCGTCAATTACCTTTTGCTGTGAATATTGTAGAAATAATCTCGAGTCAGCCTTTCTTATTTACACCGTAATAATATGTTGTATCTATGCTGCTGCGTGGCATGATATGGTATTTTTATTTTTTAATTTTTTCTGGTGGCTTCCTCGCCGTTGTTTTTATCTTAGAACAACTTGGTAAAATGTAGTAAGCAAGTATCGCCTACAAATTTAATCTATACCTTAGGAAAGTACTAGGAAGCTATTTAAAAATAATTCTGTGACACATATTTATATCTACCTTTGCTTTTTAATTGAACAGGTGAATCGGTTTGTGATGGTTTGAAAAAAAGGAGTCCCCTTTATTCACTAACTGAATATTTCGTTCTTTATCTAGAACTTGATCAGGAGTATAAATTATAAACTATTCTTAATAATTGATGTATAATTCAATTTTTTATGATGGCTTCATAGATCACAGTAATGTTATTCTGAAATATAAGAAATTACCTTATAGAAAACCTAATAAATCGGATTGTCCAATTTCTCAAACCTTTTAGTTACTTGAGTTAAATATAACACTGTGAGGCTTAGGAATTTATTCAGTATCATCAAGGATAAAACTCCTTTCGAATTATAAATAATGTGAATTTAGAATTCACATTATTTATAAAGTGCCGTGTTTGGGTTGTCAAGGCCGTTATGTAGGCCAAACATCACAATAGCTTAAGCATCCTTTGAACCAACTTAGAAGTGATTGTTGTTTGGGCATGAGGTCATGTGCTTTGGCTAGCCACATAGAAAAAAAGGACCCCTGGAAACCTCTGTATACCTTCTTTTTGGTCAGTTGTTTTCAGTATATTTTCTTTCATTTTTTCATTATTGTTGTTTGAAGTTACAGTAAACAAAGAGCGAAACATTGAGTTAGTGAATAAAGTCCACCCCTTGTTTCTTCAAACCACCTCCTGCGATTTTATTTGCATCTTAACACAGTACTTAGAATTGGGAAACTAATCTTAATTTGTCCTTTATCTCTAACAAGTTTAAATTAATTATAGGTCACAGCAGACACCTATTGTCGCATTATCCTTGGGATTCCGGTAACCTTGCGAACTTTTCCTCCATCGACCGAAAGCGCCTAAGACGTTCCCGTCTTAAGGAAGTAGCACTCGACGCCGCGAGGTAACCCCGTAGGCTTTCGCCGTTGGATAGCCCCCGTCGGTGTAGCGGGTTGTGGCGGCGGTAGCGATGGTGTCGTGGTTTGCATACGCCCCTCCATCACCCCGCGGTGGACACACGGAGGAGGTTAAAAAGAAGAAGTCGTCTCATCACATCTCCATGGTAACGAGCTAGCCCGTGGTTGCTTTGCATCGATCTTTAAAACTGTATGTAGCAAGCCTTCCTCCCCTCCGCGACGCCCCTTAGCGGACCATATGTTAATGTCCACCCCTCTCGCTAGTCGCGAGGACAATTACAATTATTTTATGGGTTGTGTTCCGTCTATTTTGCGTCACTTGGATAATTAGTGAGGGGTAATTATGAATATTTGGCGTTAATTGGTCAACTTTTAGAAGGACAAGTAAATACTTGCAAATTTTATATTCAGAACCATCTAAACTGCTGTTTAATTGAAGTGGTCCAGTAATAAAAAAATCGCTAAAAATTTTAAAAAAGTTAATTGAGGTTACTTTTAGTTGGCATTGTTATAAGTAATTAGCAATGCACAACGTATCAAGTTTTAACTTATTATAGTTTACTTATCGCATCAAATGCAATATAAATTTATTTTTTTTAGTTGTTGGAATATTTCATCTAACATGAAAGGTCAGCATTGACTTCTTAAGATTAGCTCATATCTATCAGCTTGAGCTGAGTAAAACTACATTTATGTTACCTAAAGTACAAAGATGCCACGTTTTAATGAAAATATTATAAACAATGCAAGATGAATACAAAATGGAAATTCTGACAGAGAAATGGGTAGAATCTACAGTGCATCTCACATTGTCATTAACAGGTGGTAGTACAATTCCGTAGAAGTGGTAGTGCAGGGTTTAGTCATGGGGGAAGCCGGTGGAGGAGAGCAATCCCTGTACAGGGTCAGTATTTAAGACGAAAAGCGTCCAGTCGTTTAGGACGGTGAATAACGATATTTATGCAGCTACAGGAGCGGTTGCATCTAATCTGACAGTTAGAAGAAGACTGCACAAATTTGGTTCGAGCGCTAGAAGGCGACGCAGCAGACACCAGCAGATCACTAGGAGGCTGCGGACTGTCGTGGGAGCCTCGCGATTGTGGAAGATGCATTTTCTTTAATGAGTTTATATTCCCTCTACATCATTCTGATAGCACAGTTGTAATGTGGAGGAGGCGTGGTGAAGGAAACATGGCCGCACGTGTCCCATTTGGAGGTGGGGGTGGTACGATTTGGGGTGGCATATCTTTAAACGGTCGCACGGAATTCATGAATGCAGAAAGATATAGGTACTTGTGTTTTTCGCTGATCGTTGTACTATTTGCATGAAACTTTGGAGGAAATTTTAGATTTGTGGATGATAATCTTCGTCCTCATCGAGCCCACATCGTGAATGACTTGATTGTTACCAATAATATTGAAAGGATATGGTCCGCTAATTCTCCAGCCTGCAATTGCATTGAACATTTTTGCTTTATTTACTATTGTACTCCTTCTTGCGTATGCGTATGAATAAAGTTATTTAAAAATTCTATTTACGTAGTTATTTTTTTTTAACGTGGCGTGTATCTTGTTCAATATTTATAGAATCTCCAGGTTACGGAAACCTGCACTTTTCGTAATGTTTGGGTATCAGGTTTTGGGAAACTATTTTCCTGCAGGCACAAAATTTGTTTTAAAAGATAAATAATGAAAAAGGTTAAAAGTTTGTTGCCTTATTTCGAATGTTATTTTTTATATCCACCACGTTGTATTCCTTTTAAAATTTAATCAACAGAGCTAGATTTCTAAAATAATTTTTTTTGAGATTGATGTCTAAAATCGTCACCTTTGTAACTGTAGAAGCAGAACTTTTTGGGTTAATATTAGGTGGGTTAGGTCGTTTCTGAAGAGTCATGTTTTAATGAAGTAGTAACTAAAATTAACTATACTTATTAGCATTTATACAGTGCGTTTTAGATAACACTGGCCAATAAACAACAGCCATTCCGAATTACATGTCTGTTTGTAGTAAATTGCTTCAATGACGCTACTTGTTGCTTTGATTCCTTAAATTGTCACAGAAGTTGCTATCATCTTTTCTATAAGTTCGACATTATTTTTTATTCCAGGGCACAAAAAAGATTGAAAACCTCAAAAAAGAAATCGTTCAAACTACGCGTGGATGAAAAATGAATCAAACACTTCCCGTAGGAGAACCCAGTGTTATCTGAAATGTGTGGTGTACAAGTGCGATACATATACTTGAACAATTGTTGAGAAAATATGTAGCAAACGTTGCAAGCCTTAATTCCTACAATTCTATAAGTTATTTTCTTTTCTGTGTGCCATGTAAGCGCTAAATTAAATATACACTTATAAATAATAAAAATACACTTTTCTAAAAATAAATTGTAAACATGAAAAAGCATAGACTACAAATAATACAAAATGTATTTTGCACAGAACTAATTTTCATATAATCAGAATATAATTCCCCAGTGCGCTGTAACGTACGCTCCAAACGATCATGCAATATCTCGTTAATAATGATCATAACAGCACGTCTGAGCTGGTAGTATCAGTTGAGTTTATTTTTATATGTTCTTGATAAGAAATGAAATGATGGCCAATCATTTAGTTTAGTTACAGTAAACCAACGTTACAAATAAAAAAGTACTTACATTCATTTGGTGTGTGTGGGTAAGTATCCGTAACTAATTTTCTCAAATGGTAAGATATCTCGCGTTTTTAAGGTTTAATATGTAAAACAAAACCTTGAAAATGTTGTAAAGGCTGTAGTTATTATACCCGATAAAATTTATTTATGCCTCAGAATATAATCTCTTGGATTTAGTATTATGATTTTGGGTATTATCTATGACGCTGTCGTTATATATTTTACCCGCAAAACAACTAGGTCGTTTAGCAATCGCCGTTTCTAGTTCTCGATCTCTCTGGCTGCATATATTTTCATTGAATTTCATTAAGATGATCTATTACTATGTATTTACGGCAAAACAAATTTTTTCGTAGATGCTTCTTCCGTGATTTACTGCCGCCTTATAGTCTAATCGTTGTTGGGGATCTAGTGATTTAAATACGCTCCTTCTTGGCGGACGTGATTCACTGTCGCTTTACCGAGCTTTATATACTGAAACGGTGGTATAACGCGATTTTATTAATACGGTGGGAGATATTACTAGGCAGTTCCTCTTTGTTTCAAACGCGAGTTTAGGACTTTCTTACGGAAGATGAGTTTGTAAAAATTTCAAAAAATTTATTATTATATTACTTTCCTTAAAAACATGTTTGTTTTTTTGTAAGTTGCATTCAACCTAACCCTTGCAAATTCAGTTTTCTATTTCCGTAGATGATGCTTCCTCATCTCTACATTTAAATGATGTTGTGATGGAAAATAATGCTCAAAGCAATGTAGAAAGTCATTGCTTTGAGATAGATCTCAGAGCATGTAAGTCAGAATAGACCCATTATGCATCCTCTCTATGCCATGGAGCCTTCTAGGCCGTCATCCAACTCACTGCCTTCGCATAGACTAGAATGTTGCTCAGAGGAATCGCCCTAAAGGCCGCAAGACGCAGCTGTTTGCCATCCAGCATGGTTCCCCCAATGGTTTACTCTGGGTGTACTAAATTCTTCTTAATTAGATGTATCTTACTTGGATCATGTAATTGATAAGTTTGTGTGCAAATATTTACTCGATTTCAACCAATTAGATTCTTAGAAAATCAAGCAAACACATTTTGGCCGAAGTAGTTACATACTTACTGTTATTCCTTTACTTTCTTTATTCGCGATATTTCTTTTACCGCAAGTTATGTTTATTCCTTCAAATCAATGCGATCCTACTAAATTGATTGATTGAAACACAAGAAAATTATATAAATACAAGGAGTATTTTGGTGTTATCGACAATGCAATTGTATTTCCGGTGTCACCGGAAGTTATGTCAACTCCCGTGTTTTAAATAGAACAGTCTATACATTTTTACGTTTTTGGAAAGATAATCGAAAAGTGAATCTAGCGATGTCACATATGTTATACTTTAGCTTAAATAATATGATATGCAGCAATAAAGGGTCTTCTACGTCGCTAGGTTATTCCAATGAGTTCGTTGGCAACATAATCCTAACAATTATCGAATCGGAATTCTGACAGCTTACTTATTGTTGCTGTTGTTTTTTGCTTAAAAAGATGTCTCGCTACTCTTCACATAAATCCAAAATCTTTTTATGCAGAGGATGAAACGCTACTGATGAGGTTGTTCAAAGTTAATTTGGTCTCACCCAAGACACCGAGATCTTTACAGGTAAGCGGAGAAATTTTGCATTTTCTACATTTTTCGATGTTCGTCCTTGCTATTGACACTTCTGCTTCATTAAATGACAATCTGAAGTGGCATTGATATTTGAGATAGTCAGCAAACAAATAGATTTGTTGCAATTCAACAGAGGGAAACAGATTCTTAATAAATACCAGAACATGGAGGGAGTTTAAATTACTTTCTTGTGCGACTCCAGAGGAAGTGTGGCCAATGTATGTGACGTGCTGTGATTTCGCAGCAAATATGTTCGAAATAGAGACACACGTCTGGATGAGAAACCATTCCGTATGCTTCCGTAGAAGTAGCTCATAATCAAGTCACACATACAAGCATTTCGTTTTTGTATACTTTTGCACAGCTATATAAGTTTATAGTTGTTAATTAATGTGATGGCTGCTTAAATTGTCGCCAGCCACTGCATATTAATTTCTTAGAGAAAAGAACGAAAAAATCAGAAATGCAGCATATAGTAACAATAAATGGCAAGAATAATTCCGGTTCTTAGCGCTCTTTCCTGGCCAACTTTGCTTAACAACAAAGACCTTTATTGCTGCATATCGCACTTTCTCTTAAGTTAAAGTAGTACCGTTGCATTCGTAAGAAACGTAAAAATACGTAACTACATCGAGTAAGAAATTGATACATTCAACAAACCACAATTGTTACACACTTATTTTATTTAATGAAAAATATGTTCATTCAATTTAGTTCATTCAACTTTAGTGAGTACGGCCAACATACCTTGCAACTTAACGAACCCATTAGCTGTGGTTCAGTTATTTTTGTTAAATCAAACCAACCGACACAAAGGTTGTGCTGCAGAACACATTAACCACAAAATTCCCTTCACGCAACAGGCGCAAATAGAGTTCCATAAAAATATCCTTCCTTATTTAAGACAACACACATTCAGATTTGCACAATTGATGTGTGTATTTATTTTACTTGCTGTTTTCAAGAAAGAAATGTAACTGAACTGCTGATAATGTTCGTAAAAAATATGAATCGACCAATTTTTCTTAAAAATGATAGCTTCTATCGCCCAAAAGTTAGTATAGAGGGGTGATATTTTAGGGCCTCGCTGTAATATGTATTTGTCAGGGTAATACTAAAAATTCGTTTTTTAAACATTTTTTTTCTAAAGAAACATTATTAAATTGCATCTATACTCTTGACAACGCAGCGAACGTTCGAAGCGGTAGCATCCACTCAGACTTACTATTTTCCCCGACGCTCACAATCAAAGTGCGGTAGAAGGGAATGCAAAGTAGAATTTAGATTTTACAATTGGAATAGCTATATACGTCTATATATCTATATATACATCGGGAACGGTCCAGGCGTGGGTTGCACGCTATCTCAAACCGTTCTCGCATTTGGATACGCCAAGAAATCCTCTGCGCGACTGCAATCGAAGCGAGATTTGAATAGCTAAGCCGAGCTAAGGTTGTTGTGCGGCAGAACAGATAAATTCTGCGAGATTCGCGCGACAAATCAACGCTGAAACGAATTGTTCCAATGGACCACTCATCTATCTGTCCCTCTAGCGACGGAATCGAATTTGAAATTACTTTAATTCACAGGGGAGATTCGGGATTTTTTGGGTCGTCGTGCGATTGTTAGCTAACGACTGTTGTTAGTAACGTCGCTGAGAGTCGCTTCTGTGCTTCTCGGATGGACTTTTCTTCTGCTTCCTCCTCTTCTTCGTTCTTCTATTCGCAAGCAGTGCATCTTCGAGTAGTGGTCTTAAGATATTCGCGGAATTTTTCTTTTATTTAAATATTCATTGCTCTCACGTTAATGACGCTGCGTTGTCCTCGTTGCAACGCTACATCGGCATTATGGTAATTGCCTTATTTCTTTCTCTGCGGCGGCCTTCTACCGGGGCATTCATTTCTCTCCGGGAAGATATGATCTCGCGAAATAAAGATGCATAATTTAGATTTTAATAAGTCGAGTTTCAATTTAACAATGATCCATACAGTCGTTTCGCCTTGCTTGAATTTGTTTGGGCATTACTATCGCGCGCACAGCTACTGTACGCATTGCAGCTATGCGATATGACAACCGTGATAAATGGTGATGAATGAACGATGAACAAACAAGGTTATTAAAAGTGTACAAGGAAGCTAGAAGATAATTACTTTACTGAAACATTATGTAATTGCAATGTATAGTTGAGTTAAATTGGATACGAGATGCTAAACTTTACTTTCTAACCAAGTCTGACTCTTTTAACGGTTGTGGATTCTTATTTTTTTTTATTTTCGTTATATTCTCTATTAAATTCACTATAGCATGTTAGATTCAATTGCAATCTTTTCCTTCTATAATTCGAATGCCCTAAAGCATCTCTGTTTCTAAAACCTAATTAGAACGAGGAAGTAGATTAGGTTCTAACAGTGTAATCCAGTTAGATGTGTTTTTTTTTTGTTAGATACAGCTCTTTTCGCCTAGTATCTTCAGAATAGCTTGCAATTCTTGTAAAATCGCTAGATCAAACCTTTGAGGTATTAAGTAGTTACTATACTGTATGCCTTATTGTGTATCATTTTAGAATTTGTCCTTGAATGACAACGGGAAAGTTAATTTTCCAATTGCGAATTAATAAAAGAAACGACAGATTGTAAGAGCAAGACGTTTACTTTTAGTATGTGGCTGCATTTCGCCATAACTCGTTTCGAATTGGAATTAAATAGCGAAATGTGCAAAATATACATCGAATCAAACAAAAGACTTCCTTGTGATTTGGCCCATACTTGGTTTCGACGTGGAATATGAAGACTTTATTTTGACCATTACCTAGTATCTCCAAATACAAAATAATAGTAAAATGAAGGCTTTACTAAACATAGGAAGGGTACCCAATTCCCCCCTAAGCAATATAAACAAGATAATAACTGCTAAGTACTAAACCGAACATTAGGCACAACTGTCTTCTATTTGGTAATTATCATAATTTTCGACCAAGTCTAGCGCAGAATCACTTTAAGATAGGTTATTCCAGGAATAAATTGTGTTTGTAGAGATTAAAAGATCTAATACTCTAAGAATTTCTTATTTCTTTGGGTTTTATTACTCCTCGTATCGGCAGTAATTTGAAAGTGAAATTTCATTAGTAAAAAGTCTAGACACATATTGTGGTTGATCGAAATAAGTTTTGTATTCTAAGCATTTCATGCCTTTTTTAAAGCGTACTTTAACTAAGGTACTAAGCACAAAGTCATCTGTTTTATTTTTTCGAACTTCTTTTTTCCCACTTAAGATTCAGATCTTGAAGATGTTTTCGCTAAGAGCTTACTGCTGCTGTAAGGCCACGCACTACCCATTTTGGTTCGCTTTTTATATGACGGTGTACAGTAATAAAATCTGGTACCTTTTCTCGATTTACAAAACCTTAGCAAGTCAATATAAAGAATCCAATTCATATTCTGCTCTGTACAATTATCACATCACAGAAGAACAATTTAGCAACATGTTCTTCTAGAAAGACTTACGAAGATTCCATTTTCCTTCATTTACAAAAGGTACCTCCTGAATATCATGTTTCCCTCCCTATGACATTTTCTTGTAAGTCTCGCAGTTTATACAAACATATTATCCTGGTATGTGCAAAGAAGCATGCATTAATTTTAAAGCTTGTCATTGTTACAGAAACCAAGATGATCATGATCAAAATCATGAAACATTAATTGTACAACTGCTTTTGTTTTTCTTATTTTTCCTTCCGCATCAGATAAATTGTGAACACAGTATGGATGTAGCACCCACTGTTCTGTCGTCTTCTGTCGCACTTGTCGGTTTTCGGAAATAGTGAGGGCTGAGCAGATACTGGTTTCGACGAAGTGAAATAATCGAAACTATTAAGATATTCGCAAATAAGGCAGATCTAATGATGCGCATTAGAGAGCCCTTTAAGGCATTTCCCATGAAGATTTCTTGGAGAGATGGGATGAAACCTCTTGCTAAAGAAGAGTAGAGCTAGCCCAAGATCTGTCATGAAGGGGTCGCTAACTTGAAGGCAAAGTAGTGGAATACTTTCTCTGCGTTGGTGTCACTTAGAAGGACCATGCTGAGTGAAGAAAAAAATTGGTTGACAACCTAGAGTGCTTGTCAATATAGAGAGGATGCATAATGGGTCCGCTGTGACCCAAATACTACGAAATCTATCCCCCCCTCGATGTTTATAACATAATACAGAATTACATACGGGTTAATTTAAAGGAATGCTTAAATTTGTAAACAAACGAAAACTTAAACAATGGCATTTAAGAAAATTATTGGGTCTAAATTATGTCTTTAAGGTGACGCCCATCCTCTTGAATATAGTTCTCAAGTCTAGTCCTCAAACACATTTTTTCAGGTTTTCATTAATTTCCGAAATTTCTCGACGAGCGGTCTTCAGATCATTGAACGTACGAGGTATGTCGACGTATATGTATGATTTCAGAAGCCCTCACAGACAAAAATCACAAGACGATTGGTCACTTGATCAGGATGTCGCCAAAACAGGATATTCACTTTGTACACGAAATCACAGTGCTGTAAGTTTTAGGTATCCATTGCACCTGAAATGGCATTGAACGAGCAAGAGCGATAGCTTCAGAACATCCCTGACTCCCCCACAACAAGCGGATAGCATTCAGGTATCTGAGATCTTAATGGTAGGGATTTTAACCGCACACTTGTTCGATAAAGACACATCTTCTCAGTATGGGACTAACAAGATATCTGTCTTGCAAAAGGTATCAAACCGAAGATGGAGCAGTGAAGCACGTCAACATTATGACCTGTATTACGAGAGTAGATTGATTAACGGTTTAGGAGCCTCTCTGGTAGAAAAAGAATGCATAATGGGCGTATTGTGGCATAAATGCTGTGCCCGCTCTCTCTTTTTCAACTTGGAGAAATAGTTACCAAACTCTTTCTCACAGTGTAGAATGCAATCTCTACTTCATTATCAAACAATTCATGGTTTGTTATTTGCTTGCTAAAAGTTCTTTTTTGTCGAATGAATGTTATTTGGTCGCTTTGAAGATTTTCTGATTTTTTATATTTGTCATACGTAGTCTTCAAATTATATGCCACAAGTTTAACATGAATAAAATTTTTTTTTTTCAAATAACTTAATAACTTTATATAAAAATGCCAGCACATTCTAAATAGGCCGCCCGGTACAATTGCTCATACTCCGATTGTCGACGCCTCCATCACGACTGCCTTTGGAACCCCGTAATGTGTATCACAAGGGAAATTAACCCACTAACTAACCGAGAATCGCCTCATTCTCCCCCGCGTAACTTTATGAATATGCATCTTCATCAGCCGGAAATGAGAGATGAAATGGCTCGTGTTCAGATTGGGTGCGAATTACGAAACGGCGGAGGCGAACGCGGCCCGACTGAAATTTGAATACGGCAGATTAACACGCTACGGTGGCGGTGACGATTGCATTTTAGAAATCAACGCTTGAATAATACAGCAGCACCAGCGTAGCTAAATGGTTTGTAAGTAGATCGAGTTAATTAATCCAATTTATATAGGAGCGCTTTAACCTGGATGTCTTCTTGACGATAGCCAGCGTAGTAACTAGATGATTCAGATCTTTTATTTAATACACTAGCTGTACTTGAAAATTAATTTATGATTTTACTAAATTGATACTCTAATGGGTGATAGCAATAGTTTCCAAAACATCATTAAAGTTTATAGTAAGTTTCCAAAGAAGAAATTTGTTCGTACGTGCTACCAGAGGATCGATTAGTTCTACCTCCAGTTTATAGAAACTGAAGTAAATATTTAATCAGGGATTAAAAGTTAATATCTTAATTTTTAAACGTCATTAATTTGTTGTTAAATGGTAGTTAAGTCATGACTACAGGCTACCCCCAGACGACGCAGCCCTTGCAAATTTAGACGCCATGTCATGAAATTATACTAGAGGGTGCATTGTGGAATGCCCGCCATATTTCAAATTATTCTATTAGCAGGATTATTGCTTATACAACATAAACAACGATATCGTTGGACACAGTTGTAAAAATAATAAATATCTGTGCAAAACATAGTCCGTAAGACACGCTAAGATATTTTTGTCCTGGCAGTCGCTCCAAATCTTATTTAAATTCTAATTAGTTAATTAGAAATTAAATGAGTTCAAAATGTGTATACAAACGATAATTAATTTAATCACGTGTTAAATTCTCATTGGAGATGAGACTGAAAAGTGTTTTGTAAAGCCGGAACTATTGATCGTTTAACCTTAAGGTTATGAGATTATTTCTTCCAAAATATTATGTTAGCAATGACACAAAGAAACTGTAATTTTTGTGAAAAGAACGTTTATATGTAGTCACTTGCCAAAATAATATATGTTAATGGTGTCACTTAGTATATACTAACTTCAGTTTCATGTAAAAAAAAGGTGACTTTCTAAAGCAGTGTTGTTCGATTGGAATACGTGCTGCAATTTGGATGACTTTTCAAATATTTTTGCTACAGATTTTCTTAGAAAATTGCACCATCGTCTTCTCGGTTGCATTTGAGGACAATCCGACATTAGTAAAGAAAGCACGTTTTCCAGCGATCTTGACGACTCGTTAAATAAAAAATTAAGTATCCGAAGAATGTGTCATATTATCGTTTCCCTAGAATTATTGTTGCCTGTAGACATAATCACTTACTGAAACCTTGGGGACAGCGAGAAAATAACTGCAAAAGGAGTCTCGACTATATAAATCGCTGTAGAATCGAAAAAGAGGTCAGAAAAGTATCGAAAACTATCAGAAAGACAGAACGCTCGTGGATGAACGGTAATCATTGTGGCACCAATGATAGCGATTTAAAATTTCTAACATTACAGTCAGAGTCGGGCGGTGGTAACGTAAGGACAACCCGTCGATTTCCTCATGTATTTTTTTGTCAAGTAAATTACACGATATGCGATCACGAGAGAATCGGATCCTTGTCTTTGACCTGCCGCTACGTCACCACCAGCTGCCACTGATTACAATATATTATTCTTGTATTTGTACTCTGAATCGTGACCTATTTTTTTCCGGTGTCTCTACGTCTCAAAATAATTCTTGAGCACTATTCTAACATACAAAAGATTTTGATGTGTCGATTCTTTAATTTGTTAATTTAAGGATTAAATCTATAAGGAAACAATCCCAAGGAAGGAACATGAATTTTTGCTATTAGTTTTGCTAACCGTTCTGCAACCGCATTCTAATTTTGACATTTAAACGTAAAACTGCAGAATTTTAATATATGGCATATATTGGAATCTGCACCTAGCCTACCGGAATCAAAATGGAATTGTTAAGGACATAACATTTTATTTTTTGTTTTATTTTATTTTATAAATGTAACCATCTTTATTTATTTGAAAGTAATATTTTGTTTGTGTCTATTTTATAATAAATTGAATGTTTCTTTTGTTTTGCGTTGTATAAATTTATATATTCCATATTTAGCATCATTTAAACATTAACGTGTGCGCATTTAATGTAAAAATACTTATAATTTCTTATAAAGTTCGCAAATATTTAAAATTCGTCAATGTTCTAATTAAAAATATCTTTAATAGTCATCTATTATATCTGTTTGATGAAGCTCTTGCTAATTCATGTATTAGATCGAGCGCTAGGTAAGGAATGTCCGCCAGTTACCGCCGGTAACGTACACTTACGTACAAGTTATCGAAACTTCGTCGGAAGTCGAACGTACGAACTACCATGACTGCCTGCCTTCTCTCTTTCGCTTGTGAGTCACGCAGCGCTCAGACCTGCACTATCGCTGGTTTCCGATTTTTCCGCTTGTACATGGGGACAGCAGCTCGGACCAAGATACTAGAAGTGGTGTATCAAATAAGTACACGAAATAACGCGAGCGTCTGGGTAGCCGTGAGTTGTATAGCATCTTTTTGCGGTAGTGATCGGCTATTTGCTGCTGTCGCCCAACCAGGGCTTTGGCAGGGTAGGGTTTTGTGGTGGCCCTAGCGTTAGACATTGAATGTCCCGATACATTTGAATGCGTACACAAAGAAGGAACCGAATTATGAAATCCATATAGTATGCTATTTATGTATTTGAATTTATATATATATAGATATATAAGCGAATTATTTAATAAATATATTTTGCATATCTACGTACTGTGTTTAATTTGCGATCAACTGATTAAGCGAGTAAACACATAAGAATTAGATATAAGTAATTGGTCCTTTCGCCTCACAAGAAAGATACACCGAAGCAGACAACTAGCGGCATTGTTCTTCAAACTAGGAGAACGTAACAGGAATTTCATTAAATAATTTTAATTACATCGGAGAAACCAAAGAAAATCGATTTTCCATCTAATACATTCATGTGTTCTTCTTTAATATTCTCTGCTGTAAGATAAATGAAAAGACAAGAAGTTATAATTGTAAGATTTCTCGAGGTTTGGATGTATTTGCTGATTGTACTCTATCTATAAACTAACAAAGTGATATCTTTATCAATAAATAAGAAGAACAATAAACAAAAATTATGGATACGCCTAATTCGGATACTGCTGTCCTGTCCAGCAAACTATTTTGTGAAAATTCCACTCGTCAAATATTAGCGTTCCCAGTTATTACCAAATGAAACTGTGTTATTAATACCATTACGTGATACTAGACATCAAATTGGCAGTACCACGCCAAATTACATTAATTTGAATAAATTCATGCCTGTGCGATTCCGTTAGAGAACCCCTTACTGTATAGCATAAACTCGGCATCCAGCATAATTGGACATTCCGTATTATTATACACGAATACATATTTGACGTATATTAACAAGGGCCTAATGAACGATCAAGCAACAATAGGAGTCGGTCACGATCGTAATTAACAAAGAGCCGACACTACATCGCTCTATCTCTCTCTCGCGTGCCCTTCCTGACGCGAACGGGTCGTACACGATGGGGATCATGAATTGAATAATATTTCGACCGCAATTGTTCAAAGTTCGACGCAAATGAACATTTGCATATATAATTATTCACCGTGTGCATCAAAGGGAAGCTCTTGCATCATGAGGAAGCGCAAAAAACATTCATTGTGTGTTACCCGAAGGTACCACGATGATGCTTTACGATGTCTGATGGTTCACCTTACTTGTTTAAGTGTATATGCAACATTTGGGGGAACGTTGGCGGTTAGCTTTAATAGTCGAACATTTTAGAAATAATCGGTAACGTATTCCTTGCGGTTTCTCAATAATATACTCTGAGGTAACTTTCTCAAATACATATGGTTAATTGCTGAGGAAATATCGGTAATTTTTAAGTGATAATTGTGGGCTTTGCAGCAGCAAGAAAGAATGCAAACAAACGAAGGAACATTGCCGATTTACTGATTATTGAGAAGTATGAATATTGGAACGTAGAAACTTAAATCTACTCAACCACCTCTTGTTCTTACCCCAGCCTCCATTCTTCTTAGCATTGTATGCAAGTACAGGTGATATTTCGAGTAACCGCAGGCCATCATTATTTATACGTCTTCGTAATTTGTTTAAATTCTTTGGGAGTTGTAGTACGGCGTTAACGTGTTGGAAAATTGTTTGGAACATTCGGTGAAGGAAAAGGTCTGTTCATAGTAGGCTTCGTATGGCAAATTCTATGCCATCCATAGTGGCCTTGCCTCTGCTCATTCATACTTTTGTTGTGTAGAAGAGTTAGTGGGAGTCTTAATGTTGGTTAGCGTGCTGTTAGTCCTATTATGAGTAGTCGAATAGAGCTGACAGATAATTGATATTATGGAATGGTTCACCATTAGGGCATTCAAAGTTGCACTATGAACTGTAACTGCGAATATCTGAACATAACCATCATTGCGGTTCGTGGTCATGAGGTATGTATGTATCAGAGCCCACTCTCCATACTTTGTCGATGGTTCGATGTTGGCATACCAGTACCTACTACTGTAACGGTCAACCTGTCAACCTATTTTCCGTGTGTATACACCGACTTTGGGTAACCCTACATTACCTGTCCTCTCAAATTGCTTACCTGCTGTATAAATTATAAGATGTCCTCGGCAGTAAGATCTTTCACTGTTGTCCACCGGCAGGCACTGGTGAGAATCTCTAGAGCAATAAACAGCACAAGAACTGCTTTCTTGGAGACCATAGTGGGTCTTTCGTCCCTGAAGATTTACGGGAGGGCAATTACTATGACTGTCCTTACACTGAAAGCCAACAGTTTGTGGCAACCCAATATTAGGGTTGGAGGTCACACTGACATGACGGTATTGAATGAACATTTGTTAAAAATGTCCATGGACAGTGTTGCACCTGAAATTTTTTCTACAGATAAATTGAAAATTTTAATACTGCATACAGACCAGGCACAGAGTAATTTCAGTACTTTCTACGGACGGATCGCACGCACAGGAGCCGGTATTCGTGGATCCTAAAGCCTGGGAGACCACGCAACGGTTTCCCAGGTAGAACTACCCACAATTGAAATTTGTGCTGAAGTCCTCGCAAAGGGCAGTTATGAATCCTTCTACATCAAAACTAGTAAAATATCGTAGAGAGTCACTCAATAGGTTGGCGTAAGACAACAAGTTATCTTTGATCTGCGTGCCGGAACATAAGGATATTAGAAGCAACATAATAGCCAACGAACTAGGCAAGGAAGCTTTTAAAAGATAATTTGTAGGAGCGGACCCAGTATTTGGTCTTGGTTAGATAAGGAACTTGTGACAAAATTGAGGCTGACTAAAAGGCATATAAAAAAAGCTAATAGGAAATGGGGACACTAGGTTAATCTAGTTGGACGCAGTAAAAAACAAATCAATAAATGCTTGCATGTAATCTACTCATGTGTTGAACTAAAGGTACTTAGGCAGAAACATTTCGGTGAGGACCTAGTGAGGGCTTTGAAAGTTCTCAAACATCTCCTGAGTAAGATAATAGAGAGATACTAAGCTGGTTCATTGGAAGTGAGAGTTCCATTGAGGACGGTACAAAGAACACTAAGCTCAAGTACCTGGACTACTACCAACCTAAACGGTATGAATGAATAGATGAATAGGTGGTTGTTGGCCGTTTCTCTCAATGTTAATTTGGAATAGATACTTTTGAGACGCTTTTATCATTACACATGATACTGTAAGTTGCGTAATTTGCTTTAATAGAACTTGTATTTAACTACTTTCTTTTTAATAACCATACTGTATGCTTCGGTCGGTGATATCGCGTAATAATAATTTGATTTAAATCTAAGCATACTGGTCAAGATTTATTTACGTACTACTTCGGCCTGTCAATTCGAAGGTTCGCTCATATTTAATTTGCTTTTCCTTTTTAAAGAATAAAATAAATCTTTTCGAGAGTACTGCCGTACAAGTTTAATTTCTGGATTTAATTTTAGAGACACGTGCTGCGGCGCGAAGTCAAGGGTCAGATTGCAGACGAGCGGACGAACTTTGACAGGTAACAGAGCTATAAAAATAACCCATATGTTGTTGTAGCTCGTAGCATAATCGTTAAACTTCGATAAGTATTTAAGATAAGCGGCGCGAGTTTATCAGGTGAGTGCCGAGGACGTACCTAAAAGTGGCCGAATGTGTCAGGTAAAGCGGATAGAAGGAAAGAATTCCAACCCATACACGTCCGCGCGCACATACACGTGTATAACTACGTATACACTTGCCGGAATAAATGTCATATCGGTTTTTATTCGTTCGGCTTTTATTTATGCGCGATATTGCACCTTCTGAGCTTAATTGATGATATTATTTATCACCTTTGACATAAAACGTAATCGGAAAAATGTTATTACGTTTTAATATAAGCATAATACGTGTTTTTACATGTTCTTCCTCTCGCTTAAATTATAAATTAGCAGCATTAAATCTACATTATGAGTTCGATTTTTTTTTATAAGAATAAACGTTTAAGGGGTAAATAAATAATATTTTTCCGGATTCTTTACTATTTCTTGATAGGTTAATTCAAGTGAAAGTATATAATACACATCGTATGTTATTGTACCGCAGTTCAAATTGAAACCGCGCGTAAAGATTCAATCGAATGCTCCTAACAGCGATTCTTACCAACGTATAAAAATATCAGGCGTTTCTTCACTATTCTAGATAGTTTCGCCGCTAGTCCACAGATGGCGAAACTATACCTAGCTGAAAACGCAAACTAGGTATTATTTCAGCGAACATCTTTAAGTTTTTTCATTCGCTGTATATTTTCTGGTAACAAAATATTATTGAAGATATGCTAGTTACTATGTGGAGATATTTTAGTTCCTTGATTCATAATTTACACATATATTTTGGAAAAGTTTTTGCAGTTTTCAACGGTATAATGAAAAATTAATACCCAAAAAATCAGATTTCTGGGATCGCCTCTTTCATAGTAATTAGCCGAAGAAATTGATTACTGTTTTTTCTTTTTAGTTTTTATGATTATATTTATATTTAATTCTTTATATGAAAGTGGACTGGGTTGTTACTTTTCTTGACGCAGACGTAACAACGAACAACAAACATGATTTTATACAACATAACATAAACCTTAGCTGGTCACTGATTTATTGAGTAAGTAAATCAAATTGATTAAAACCGCTGGTAAAGTAATCTTACTTTGAAGATTACCGCAAGTACAAACGTTAGTTCTTTACTTCGATAAAGCTTGAGAAAAATTACATATCAATCCATACCGCTCGACACGTAATTTTGTAGCTGTGGATTTCACTTTAAGGGGGTAAGAACCGCCCATTAAAATATTTTTTTTTGTTTCTTAGCTATACCACCACAACAAATATAAAAACGGTGAAATATTTCAAAAAATCAAAAATCCTTAATTTTTATGCAATACAAACTAAAATAATGTCCCAATGGCAGGCTAGATGTAAGGTATTATGTGTTGTTCTTCGAGATATTTACTTAAACACGTCGCCTACACTCTAAAAAAGATTGATAATTTTCTATGCAAGAAGTCAATTGTTTTCCTGCTGATAAGTAGTAAAAGTAACGAAGTATAGGGATACTGAAACTTGGGATTTTTTCTATAATTCCAAAAATTTACGTAAACTACACAAGTTTTTTTTTTATTGAACGGAGATTTTTAAGGAGAATTTCAAAATTCCTTAGTGAAACCTAAAAGTTACACTCAAATTCATAAATTGCCGGAAGAATTAGGGGAAATCCCCCGTGCAAGAGTAAAATTCTACCTGAACGCATGTGCATACCGGACAAGCCGACTATGGCCGTCGCATCGCCAATTGTTCACAATAGTTGATGAATATTAAATTATCACTACTTATTCTACCTGCAAAGACAACCAACAGTTTCTCCAGCTTCCATAACAAACTCCTCCACGATCCAATTTTGGAGTAACTCCGAACTGTTATTAAAAACTGGAGAGAATTAATGGGCCCACAATTACCTACGTATCACATTGTTACCTTTCACCACTCTCATTATATATTAGGGACTGTTTATTTATAAACAAAAATGTTGAAAAAAATCAGGAAATTTTATACAAAAAATTGTCATAATCTCGTCCTGCACGTTTCGCCACAAACATTACGTTTTCTTGTTACATTTATGTGAAACACCTCACCAGCAACTTGAGAAATTATGTATGTAATAATTAACAAACGATTGGGTTATTGCTACAATCATTTTCTACAATATTATCGTGCATTCCTTAGAGTGCTTTTTCCATATGGAAAAAGACTGAAGAACCCGCCAGATAGATCTGAGTAAAATATGGATTGATCAGTTAAATGTTATTTTAAATAAACTTGAACATCAACAGAAGCTCCAATGAACTAGTGTTTGGATAATATGACTTCATACACGAAAGTATTCTGGAACAGGTATTCCGGGGATACCTGCTTTCTAAGAAGTAGCGCTGTATACACACACGGAATGCAATATGACAATACGATATTTTTAGCGACAATACTTAAAACATTAAACCGAGCAATGTGAGCATAGCGACATGTAAATGGAATATTATCGTAGCAAAAATGGGCAATATCGTAACAGAAGAGCGTTCACTTCTATATAATTAATACATCAAACGCATTAAAATTCAAGCCCACATCTGCGCGTAATGTTATTCCTTAAATAACAAATGTATAGTTACGGTAAGGTACGTGTTTTACATATGCTTGCTTTTAATTGTCTGAATATGATAAGTGCTGTCCGGTAGTTTAAAACCGAGGACATTTTAATGTGATTTATGGATGTCGAGAGAGCGCGAGCGGTCCTTTTGTAAAGGCGTTCACCTATCCGTGCTGTTGTACGCATTCTATATAAGAAAACATCTTCCATCATACCACGCGGCGTTTTTTGTTGTCACTATCATCCTACGGTTGGCTGCAGAAGGGCTTCTACACCTTTACAGTACTGTAAATTAATTTACTGTAGTACATGGTAAAATTTACTCAACAAAACAATTGGATACCTATTTCCTTGACAGTGATTGAAGGAAAAAAAAACTGCGATGCGGTACCTCCACATATTAACGAGACAACTGAAAATTAGTTTCTCTGATAAGTTTGCTTTCATCTCTGACATGGCATGTAGGTTGATGGCTTCTTACGTACATCGCCTTTGGTTAAGATACTTACTGCTCATGTTTGTACACCGAGAAATATTTTTGGTGAAATTAAATAAGCTCAAATACATTTTATGTTTAAATACGGGATAAAAACAAGAAATTTTTAGATCGAATACAATGCTTGTAAGTAATGGTAAACAAATTAATTAATGATATAAGGACGAATGTATAATTTATGTAATACGTATTTCGTTGGAAACGAACGCCGCACATGGAAGATGGTAACAAAGAATTGTTACTGCGACGATGTCGTGTGGTTGTTATTGTTGTCGAGAAAGAAGTAGGTAGAGGGCAGAGAAAAAATGGTCGCGTAATGGGATAACGGAATCTTGAAAGATGTTATATGGTTTACGACAGCGCGAATATTTTAATGCGCATTCCTCTCAGGTTTTCTGTTTCACGTTTTTATACGTCTGTGAAAATTCTAACCTACATAGAATTTTAAATAGATTCACACTTATGTATGTATACATTGATAGGAGGAGGAAAATTGATTATTTAACTTTACAATCGCATGAATTCGGCCGTCTCCCCTAGACATACTTTCGGCAGTTTAAATACGAAATAAGCCCGGCTATTTACGTTGCTATGTTTATATTTTACATGCACGAACCCTGCGTATTTAGAGTTTGCCAAATTTTATTCTCACTTCGTAATTAATGTTGAATTTTATCACTAAACTCTTGAAAAGAAAACTTAGACAAGTTGGTGTAGATACAACGATTATTTGTCTAAAACTGAGAAAACAATAGGCGTCTCTTAACTCCTTTGTTCGCGATAGCGATTATCTTATCATGGTCAATTAGAATATACCTTTACAATTTAGATACATTTTAGATTTAGATAAACTGACATGAAGGTTCCCAACTAAAAGACCGATTCTGTGACTTTTGATGTTACCAATGCAAGTCTCACAAGGAACGTAATCTGTTGGACGCCTTTGATCAATACACATACTTGTGCCTTTCAATATTCTTGTTCCCATGCATTGCTTAATGGTTATCATGTAATCGGCGGAACCATTTTCTATCAGAATATTTTACTTATTTTTAGCATAATACTATTATTCACAATTGAGATAAACATTGTAAAACATGGTATAAGATACACGATGTTCCCTAAATCTTCAGTAATGGCGTGGTATCAATCAAAATTCATTCGTGACTTCAATCGGTGAATACTGAAAATTGATATTTTCCTTGGTTTTGCTGATCTAATTAAATTTAATTGATGACATAAAAGTCTCACTAGATACTGATAGGATCTAAACATACACCCTACACTCTCGGGATTTTATAATAAATTTAATTTTCTTTATCTATTTAATATAGGTCTGTCGAGATGTTGCAATATATCAGCAGCCATCATAAGATCTAGATAAATCACATCAAAAGCAAGAAAATGTATTTTTGCTTTTAAAGTGTAACTACCGTGTTATACGGGTGTCACCTATATTTTAAAATATTAAACAGCCAGTATTCAAATGAGTGGGCCTGTTACGTTCTCCTAGTTTGAAGAACAATGCCGCTAGTCGTCTGCTTCGGTGTATCTTTCTTGCGAGGCGAAAGGACCAATTGCTTATATCTAATTCTTATGTGTTTACTCGCTTAATCAGTTGATCTCAAATTAAACACAGTACGTAGATATACGAAATATATTTATTAAATAAACAATTCCCTTATATATATGTATATATAAATTCAAATACATAAATAGCATACTATATGGATTTCATAATTCGGTTCATTCTTTGTGTACGCAAATGTATCGGGACATTCAATGTCTAACGCTAGGGCCACCACAAAACCCTACCGGAGCATGAGCGTCCGGTTGAGCGAAAGCAGCAAATAGCCGATCACTACCGCAAAAAGATGCTATACAACTCACGGCTACCCAGACTCTCGCGTTATTTCGTGTACTTATTTGATACACCACCTCTAGTATCTTGCTCCGAGCTGCTGTCCCCATGTATAAGCGGAAAAATCAGAAACCAACGATAGTGCGGGTCTGAGGGCTGCGTGACTCACAAGCGAAAGAGAGAAGGGAGGCAGTCATGGTAGTTCGTACGTTCGACTTCCGACGAAGTTTCAATAACTTGTACGTAAGTGTACGTTACCGGCGGTAACTGGCGGACATTCCTTACCTAGCGCTCGATCTAATACGTGAATTAACAGGAGCTTCATCAAACAGATATAATATATGACTATTAAAGATATTTTTAATTAGAACATTGACGAATTTTAAATATTTGCGAACTTTATAAGAAATTATAAGTATTTTTACATTGAATGCGCACACGTTAAAGTTTAAATGATGCTAAATATGGAATGTATAAATTTATACAACGCAAAACAAAAGAAACATTCAATTTATCATAAACTAGACGCAAACAAAATATTACTTTCAAATAAATAAAAATGGTTACATTTATAAAATAAAATAAAACAAAAAATAAAATGTTAAGTCCTTAACAGGGACAATAATCCTTTCGGTTTGCAATACGGCATGCGCGTTGGACCAAAATAGTGCGAGCAAGGGATTACAGATAACCAAATTATCTATAAATTCCTAAAGCAAAGAGAATTTATGCAATCTCTCTCAAATATTGATGGATAATTTCGAAATGGAGGTTGCGGCAAGTATGTTTAGTGAAAAAGGCAATACATTATTGATTATGAATAATTATAAAATTTGTAAGGTAAATGGAAGTGTGCGCTGGACTACTAACAAAAAACAAGTCTGCTTCAAAAGTGTACACGTTGTCTGAGAACTGTAGTGATGTTTTACGTTCAGAATGTTAGCATAATCACGACAAGGACAAATCTTGAAAGACAGATTTTCAGCAACAATGTAAGGAGAAAAGCTATAGAAAACCTGTACGAAAAACCTTCTAAGTTAATGTATACGGCACTAAGAATTACACCAACTTTGACAGAAAACATAACAATTCATGACATGAACTTGTTAGACACCATGTATATATGTAGAAAAGGATCATATCCATCGCTTCCAAAATCAAAGAAGTTTGATTTTGGCTGTAAAAACACTGGGTGCTGCAACCAATAAAGAAGAACCGTTTGTACTAGTGTGTGATGAAATTCAAAAGCTTATAATCTTTGCTCCGTATTGCGATATTTTCTTCCTATGCTCTATAGAAGCTGTACATATGGACGGCACATTTGGCTTTTGTGAAAAGTTTTTCACACAGTTATTTACGTTGCATGGTTTTAAAAATGGACGTTATGACAGACGAAACGCAGAATAATTATCAACATTGCTTTAATTTATTACATCAAAAATGTATAAAAAGTAATTTAAAATTTGATCCTAAACGTATTGTGATAAATTAGGAAATTGCAATACATAATGCTGTGAGCAACATGTGGCCAGAAGCGACAATAACTGGATGTCGACTTCAACCCTCACAAGCATGGTATCGGAAAATTGAGTCGATCGGATTGACTCAAGACTATAAGAATGATACTGATGTGGGACAAATATTGAAATATTTTTTGGGCTTTAGTTTCTCAATTGTAATGAAGTTGGTGATGCGTTTTCCTTTGACTTAGTTCCAATTATGCCTAATAATTCCAAGCTAGAAGAATTTTGCGATTACTTAGTCGATAATTACATCAGTGAAAGCCCCAAATTTCCACCTCACGTTTGGGCAAATTTATCTGCTTCATTTGTAGAACAATGCCAGTCAAATGAAAAGAGAATATCTATTGCTCAGGCAATAAGCGTATTAGCACATGTTGCAGCGTTTGGTCCAACTATAATGTAGGAATGCTTGACGCTCTTCGATAGAAAAGGATTTGGCAGGTAAATTGGCCCAACTATACGGCGCCGATTCAAATATACTAGCTTTACCGAAACTGCATCAACTAGTAAGATATCTTCACTGTTGTTACCATGTTCTTCTTTCCCTTTACGCAAATACAATTTTAATTGTATTTGCATAATGGGAAAGAAGAAAGAAATATATTCCTGTGCGAGTGTCCAATCTAAATATAAAGGCTTATTTGCATATATTATATTATTCGAATAGATTTACTATTTCATTACTATTCATAATCAGTCACACAGGTATGGCTTATGAACCTATTCAAAACCAATTAATTTAGCTACCGATCTTCAATTACAACGTAATAATTAATTATAGAGACAATAATCGTTAGTATAATAATACTTGGCACACATTCCGTGCTGGTTCCTACCCACCCAGCAAATTAATGAGAGAATGCGATTATAAATACGTGGAGTAATTGCATTTACGTGTGGCGTAATACCTCGTTTAATAATAGATAGGAAGGAATTAAGGTTAAAGCTCCGCAGAGCTGTACAGTATGGATAAGTGGGTATGGCTATAATGCATAAATTGTTAATTAAGTTTCATTTAATAGTTAATAGTTTTCTGTTTCCATATGCTGCCACATAAAATTTACATATTAAACGTGCATGTGCTATACCTTTTGTAGTAATTCGTTCATGGCTTGTATCTAATTGTGAGAAGTTTATATTGACATTGGCGTATGGGTAAGATACTTAGTACCTATCGGTTATTAAGATTAATATAACCCGAATGTATAGGACCGTCATGTTACTAATTTTAATTGATGAAAGCCTTGTTTGAATGTCGGACTAATAAATGTTTAAGTCGTTAAATGGTGGTATGCTTACACCAAACGACAGGACATACTATTATATTATTGCAAAGTAGCTATTTAGCGGTGTATCACTCTCTTGATCATAACATATTTCTCAGTTTAATAAAAAATTGCAGTGATGGGGCTATAATAAGTGATTAAGGGGATATTGCTGAACTTTTTTGTAAATTTTATTTCGGTAGTTAGTCATAGTATAGTAACGCACTTCATACCATGTTTTCTTTTCAATTGTCTGAGGGTGGTGTCACGTAAGTAGGTAATAGAATGCGTGATTGATCGGTGACCAATTACAGAGCTTACAAACTATTCTATTGAGACGGATCAATTCCTTAATTTCCTGAAAAGATAAAATGAGAGATGCAAAAGGGAGATGCAGATGATGTACACTGTCGTTCAGAGAAGTTCGGTCGGTTGGTAAAAAACATGAAAAGGTTACAGAAACAAATGAAACTAAAAACAAAATGTAATTTTATTGTATGTACAAGTAAAAAAGACAAAAATAAATAAATAAAAAGTTATTCTGGCCTAATATAACATACTGAACATTATATTCTTTTTCATCGAAAAAACCTTCTTTGCTGTTAATCCCCGCTCGAACTATTCTAGGCATTCTTTCAATAAGTTTTGTTAAAACGGATCGTGGAATATTAATCCATTCATGTTGCAGAATATTCCGTAAATGTTCTTGTGAAGTTGGGCATATTTTTCGGATCCTCCTGTCCAGTTCTTCCCGCAACAACTCTATAGAGTTCAAATCTGGGCTTTGTGGGGGCCATGTCATTACTTTCAGGGTGTGCTGTTCTTCTTGCTCCTTTAGATAGTTCTTACACACTAACGCAGTGTGTTTTGGGTCGTTGTCGTGCATGAATGTAAAGTTACGGCCTATTATACGCAATCCTGATGGCACTGCATGATTCTGGAGCATTGCAAAATAATTTTCCTTCCCCATTACACCCTGCACTGTGCATAAATCTCCCCTCCCAGCAAAGGAGAAAACATCCCCACACTAACACAGAACTACGTCCTTGCTTCACTGTAGGCACAATGCAGTTCGGGATCACTTTTCGGTTTTAGATCTTCGGACATAAACTCGTCGATTTTGCCCACAAACCTCAAAGTTTGACTCGTCACTCCAAAGCACGTGTTTCCAATCATCTAACGACCAATCTAGACGAGAACGGGCCTACTGTAGCCGTTTTGCTCTGTTGCCCCGACGTAATAAGGGTTTTCGAATGGCAATGGGTCCATGAAGGTCCGCTTGTTGAAGTCGACGTTTTACCGTACTTGCCGAAACTTGTTCCTCACGGCCGCGATTGACTTCGGCTGCTATTTGTGGCACTGTTAATTTTGTATTGCGTTTGCTTAATAATACAATTCTCAAATCTTCACCTTTTGTTGTTCTCCTAGATGCTCCAGGACGAACACGATTTTCTATAGTTCCAGTTGTCCGATATCGCTTTATGATGTCATTTACTGTTGAACTTCTCATATTTATTTTTTCAGCAATTTGTTGCCCCGAATATCCTTCTTCAAACAGCGTAATAATGCGTGAACGTTTTTCTACACTGGTAGGCTTGCCACGTGCCATTTTGAAGTAAATTTTCTTAAAACTTTCGCGCAAAAACGACAGATGCACACCAACATACGTTTAACAGTAAAATGACGCAAATTTATATCTTTACGCCTGTGATAAATAAACAACAGTGATGCTGCGGTATATTTCCTAAATGTATTGTTCGTTAATAATCCCCAAACGACCCGTTTCAAAAGATCGGCACTTCCGAGAAATTCTTGGAATGATAATAAAAGGGACTTTATTGTGGTTATCGCAATATTTCTACTTTACATAATAATTTATGGCTTTAATCCCTTAGAAAAGAGTGTATGCTTAATATTTTTCTAATTTTATGTATTAATAATTGTATACAGTGTGATATAATAGATTTTTATTGTATGACCGAACTTCACTGAACGGCAGTGTAGATAATTATAGTCTCATTGCTATTTTAATAACCTTGCCTAAAATATTTGAGAAAACAATTGATCATCGTATTACAGATTTGTTAAACAAATGATTGAAAGTTGCTGTACTTCTGTTTGACTTGCTAAAAGCATTTGATTCAGTAGACCACTACTTCTTGTCCTCTAAATTATATAATTTGAGAATCAGGAGGAATATTAACAAATACTTGTCAACTTGTCTTTTAAATAGGAAAAGTGGTATCAAACTGAACAAAACGACTTCGGGTATCCACTTACATATATATATAGAAAAGTAATTTACTGAGAACTCTTGATTCTTGGAATTATATAAATTAATTGGTAGTGAATTCGTTATGTTGACCTATGTTGAGGTCGTTTACTCACGTTTAAATTCTGCTTATTCTGCAACATGTAACTTAAATTTAATAACATTTTGGATAGGAAACCTTTCATCCGTCTATTATTCACTTGTCTAATCGGTACTGCAATATAATATTGTTGCCTGGCGTAGAGCTATTATTATTCAGGAAAGAATATAACATGTTTTGTATGATGTGCTTTTGTATCCTTATCAATATACAAATTACTAGAAAACGCTTGTACGCTGTATAAGATATATTTTGCAAATGAAAGCGGCAATAAAAATAAACGCTGACCAGTTTGAGCGCTATTTTATTGTCCAGCTAAATATATATTTTATGTAGATTTATCTATACCTGGCGTTTGTTCAATTCAAGTAAGATTTACTTGATATAAGAAAGACGTGTGGGTGAGTTTATACGAAGACGGCTGTTCATTTGAAACGCTCTTAAACATTCTAAATTAATCTTCTTTAATTATTTCCAACAACATACGTGTCCAGCGTGGTATCTTTTGATGTACCCTCATTAACTCTCGGCGACTCGTTCTAACATGCTGTTCACATCAGAGAGTGCAACGACAATTCACGTTTGTGGAATACGTATTTTTAATTAAAGTCCAATTCATATGCAGCGTGTGCACTACATACAACTTTAGACAATAAGGAGATTTAAGTTTTGATGAGCAGATAAACGGTACCTTCTCGGAAATAAAAGAAGACTGTGAGCGCGCGGACTGCCCGTCTAAATTACGAAGAAGAGGGACAAAAAAGGCACACCAAAGAGGTTGAGGAGGTAACTGCGCGGAGACGGTGGAAAGGAAGAAGGACAATAACAAGAACACAAAGTAATATAATGTCGGACACGTGATGCAACAGTCCTTAAAATAATGAGTGCACAGCGCTTTTTATATCATCATCAACATCTTTATTGCGCGGTGCTTGAATAAAATTTGATACGACGCGATGTTTTTAATCTTATATAACGTAGGTACGTATTTTTTGTGTTATTGTTGTTTTTATGTCGCTGTCGTCTCCGTTATTGTCCGTAGAATTGTGAATGAAAGAAGCGACGAAAATATACAAGAAAAGGACACTAAATTAAATTGAAATTCTTCTCCATCTATTACCTTTTTTTGTATTAACTTACCTTTGGAAATAGAATATATAGTCTTTTTACTAAGTAAATCAAAGACCACTTCTAAACTAGCTGTAGATGGCAAATTTTGCATATTTCATTTAATTTGCAAGGAAACCTTTCCAAACCGAATACGGAATTCATTGAAACTTGGTAAATCTGTAAGTCCCAGAAAATTGTAGGAAATCATATTCTGTTTAGAATAACAATCTTGGCGTCTAAGATATACTGGGTACACTGTACTAGCATTTCTTATGGACGTTTACAGTTGAGATGGCTTTTAGGAGATTAAACAAAATTATGAAATTGTTCAAATTGTTTAGCTTCCTTAGCTTGACGTACAACAAAGCTCAATCAGCCCAAGCAGAAAGTATTTTCCTATTTTGGTTGATTGATCTTGCGCAAAATCAGAAGCATCTTTTGCACGCCTAACATTGTGACCAACCGGCCTATCGTAACAATCTTGCTTTGGTACCAGTTTTACTTAAACAGGTTGATTAGGATTAGGTTGATTAGGTGGGTCAACTACGTATTGTAGAATGCATCTACGCTGATTCAATTTTTTTTTCATAAATTCATAATAAAAAAGTATTTGCTAAATATTGAAGGTACAATCAAAACAACAAGAAACCAAACCTATAGTCGTATTGTGAGGAAATCTGACTTGAATGCATTTAGCGTATTTCAATTAAATAATTTATGCATTGGAAATTAATTAATATACAGAATGTTTCCATGTTAAACGCGAATGACATATATGAATGAATAACACCCATCGCAAGCAAAATGATCACCAACAAGCGTATGCTCAACTGTTATATATAATTTTTTTAAGCTTATGAAGAAACTCATATGTTTCCATCAGATTTTCATTTGTTTTCAAGTTATAGCTTAATTAAAATATTTTAATTAACGCTCTTGTCGATAGTCTAAATTTTCCCTTGTTTTGGAGTTAATAGGTCTTAAATAGAATATAGATACGCTTGTGTTGATTACTCACGTAAAACAAAAATAAGTTTGTTGTTCTAATATGTGTCAAGGTAAAACCTGGCACTCAAGATGTACTAGTCAATAGTGTATTTTAGAACATTTACTAAAAGAATGCCAGGAGTAAGAAGATGTTAATGTACTGAATTTTATTTATTTATAATGAACTTGGAAACAAATAAAAATCGGATAAGAACGTAAGCGTTTTCCTGGAGTTTGTTCCGTTTCTTCCGATTCACCCTGTAAACTTACTAAACAGCTCTGCGAAAGATCTGGAAGTTCATGTGGTAAATAAATACTTTTAAGGCACGAAACTGAAGAAGTTGTATTTCAAAAAGCTGACAATTTATTCCTACCTTCTTTCAAGTGATCTTGATAACTGCAAAATACAAAGAGATACCAAACTTCGCAATTTATGAATAGATTCGATGGTAGTTGCAACGATACAATTACATAAAACTTGTTTCCAACACCTACTTAACCGGAGTCATTATGCGAAAACGTTAGCTCATCGTCAGTCGGTTGAGTTTCAAGTTACCGTATCGAGGATTCATATCGGTATGCTAGGGCGAGCAAAAAGAATTAAAATATTAAATGCAACTACATTAATTATGCCGAGTTTAAAATAACTGGCTGAAAGTGTTGGTGGCTTCTCTCTCTCCATCGGCGAGCACCTATATGTACATACTTCATTCTCCGTCTAACAGATGAAGTTTCTCTTTCTATCCTCGTTCTTGCACCCATCAACGGTGCGTATATGTTACACTGTGAAGTGTTTAAATATTAATATTTATAAATTGACTTAGCCGACGAAGGTGATAGGTTAAGTAGTTAAGGTGTGGCAACGGTTCGGACCTAACCTACCTAACGATGATACAGGATGAGGGACCTGTACGTTCCGAAGACGGGTTCTTCGTCTATTACAATATAAATTAACTAATAACTTAACGTTCGGTTTTATGACGATGTAAAATTTTTCGCTTTAAAGTTCTAGTACGATTTGTTTTTATTGCAATCTTTAATGTCATCATGCCGAGCTGGTTAGAGAGTTGTTAATGTCATTTCGGTATCTACTAAAGAATGTGTTAAGATGTTTTTGAATGTAAAATTGAATGCAGGTTGCAGAGAATTGCTATTTATCATATTAGATGATCTAAAGCTAGATAAGAAATTCGTTTTAAAATAAATAAAGTAACGCAAATTAGTGATAAAAAGTCTTACAAGTGAGAGCTAAAATTCATAAGTAGGTATTTTAGTGCAAATTCAAAAAAAGCGGATTGTATTGCTTGTTCTAAAATATATGGTTGCAAATTATAACTTTTGGAAAACATTTTTTTGAATTTTTAGAAACCATAACATTAGCTATCTTAATGGAAATTATATCTATACTAGATGAAAACTTAAACCAGTTAGAGACATGAGTTGCTGTTTGACCAACCCAGCAGATTTTCTTTTAAAAATCCGGGCGCTACCATAGCGACACGTACCACACTTGAATTGTTAGTAAACATCTACAGCAGTATGCTGTGGTAAGTCATCATGAATAGATTCACGCTTAAAGAAAGCTAACGAATTATTTAAATTTATTTTGAAAATCGCTCATCGATTGGCGCAATTTACAGACGACTTCATGAGCTTGCGTTAGCATTAATGGAGATCATTACCGCATCACAATTAGTAACATTTTGTTTGAAAATATGGAGGACACTGATTCGGACGAGACGTGGTGTCAACAGGATGGTACTAGGTGTCATGCCGCAATGGCAACCAACAATTTATTGAAATCAAAATTTTGCGATTTAAGTTAATTCCGAGAAATGGACCGATCAGTTGGGCTCCAAGGTCTTCCCTCGATTGCTTCCCGTGGGATTACGTGAGGTTACTAGACTTAAAAATTCTATTTTTAGTTCATCAACTGTTCCATGTAAATCATTTTGATAGAAGAGAACTAAAGATTTAAACTGGCACAAAATTTCTTCAGAGGGTTCGCTTGGGTCTGCTGGCAGCAATATTTGAAAACCGGTCAAAATAGAGCGATGTTTCGAAAATCTCTCTTCCAAGTTGCTTAAGAAGGCATTTAAGAATGGAATACATACCGAAACTCAATAATAATCTTAAGAGGAGGGAGGGCCCGCATTAGATCTATACGTTTGTTACATTTTCTTAGTTTGTACATTGAAAAATCAAATTTTTCAACCTTTGTTCTAGCGCTTGCAAATAATTTAGTGAACTTTGAGATAGCATCTTCTCTTAACTTTTATTTCAACACTGTATCTTCCGCAAGATCGCGTACTTTTTATATCTATATGTTTTTGTTGAAGTAGTTTACCCAAAATGTTGCTGTATTCCTCCATTGTTCCACCATTTCTGTGGCCCTTTACTTTGCCTCCCGCAAAAGAGCACAGTCTCAATAATTGGTACTAACTTATTCCTGTTTTCTTTCTTGATGTAATTGCAAATAATGTGCGGGGTGTCAATAATTCTCTGATGATAAGAACTTTGCTGATGCTCACTGAATCGCTCTAGCGCCTTTTTACAGTTTTCAAAACTTTTACAACGTAGCTGTCCCATCTTTTGGTGACTTCCCTTACCTGTTTCAATAGACCAGTAATAATTGTCGCTTTAGAAGCCAGAATGGTTATTCATGACGTACGGCCAGCAGTGTTCCAACAAAATGCCCAAAATTGAACGTCTAGAATGCGCTTCTTCAAAGACATGCCTCAAATCAAAAATTTGATTAGAATTTAATTTTTTGCATTATTTTTTATTAATTCTAAACTGTGGCGGTCTTAAAAAAGACCCATAGGTGAAGCTTCTATATCTTGTAACTGTTAAAATTTTCTTTTGAAGAGTTTAATTCATTCGAAAATCTTAACTGGTGCATTTTCATTCTTAACTTGTGTGTTCTACAGGTCAGATGTCCTGTAATAACCTAAGGAAATTAATTCATAACCAAATAAGCCGTCTTTCAAGTATTTATGGTACGACCAACCAGCATTTCGGTGCATTAAAATGAGAAATGCACCTAACCTCAATCAGAGGGCCCGATGAAGTTAGTTTGATTTAAGTTATTTTAAATTTATTTTAGTGGAACATCAATTCATACTTTACATTGCTTCACATATATTGACTCTGCCTCAAAACCAATTTCTCTGTTTATTTGTATATAGCAACAGTCGTGCATATAACACAAGCATTTTTTTCAAATGAAGTTGAAGTGGAAAGCGCGAAAAATTTTTGGGAAATGAAGAATCACCAATTGTATATGTTGTAAAAGTAAATTACACTTGACAGAGTAATTAAGTGTCAAATAATCTGGCTGTATTTAATGTTGTTATTTGATTGGAGGAAAAATTATAGTCTCATTGCCATTGTACGTAACTGCTACCAGGGTCCTAAATCGACGAGATCCTAGCTTTACTACATTTCAATAATTTCTAGTGACAATTTATTTTTCGTACAAGAGATATCTACCTATGATCTTACTTCCAAATAGGAGCAAGTGCTTGTTTTACTATACATACATTCCGCATATTCTTAATTTTACATCTCTCAGGGTGGCTGCTCAGACGCCTCGTATGAATATCTTATAAAACAATGTACACGCCACGGAACGAATTCCATTCGAAATCAGTAATCGCACCGATGGTGGTAATATTTAATGAAAAGAACACCATATACGAAATTAAACAAACAGTTGTGTAGCGCGGATCGCGAAGAAGGGCAACACAGGGCATATCCAAAGTGTGGTCTCTGACAGCTTGTTAGCTCTTGCGGAGATTAGTTCTCGAGATGAGAGAACAATGCTCAGGGCGAAAACACGTTCCAATACTCTCTCCACATCTGCATTTTTTTCTCTTTACTTCAACGGATTCCCGCTGCATACGTATGGATATACATACATACGTACATCATTGTTCAAATATTTTCGACTAACAACTGAAAAAACATAGGTACATGTTGTCACGTTTTATACGGGGCAAAATTAAGAAAATGTAGAAATTTATGATTTTTTCCAAAATTAATCAGATAAATTTAGGATTTATGGTAATTCAGAGTGTATTTAAAGCAAATTAAAGCCAAATAAAGAACGAAATATTATTTTAAACGAAACTAACCTGATTCAGAGATATCCCACCACACAAACATTATCTTTAGAACTCAACTTTCTCCAACCACCACAAATAACCAGAACTTCGAAACGAGAATAGAAATCTTGTTATTAACACCTTTAAACCGGAACTACAACTAGCACAAGTTACCTCAATAACAGATCAACAGACTCAAAGTTGGAAATTAAATTTAGCGCCACCTCATTCCTCCTCCAATATATTAGGGTAATTTAAAATGATATTTAGCAATAAACGATTCTGAGAGAAAAAAAGAATGTTCGGGCAAAGCTTCTAAATGCTACATACAAGTGACGAAACTATAAAGGTAAGTATGAAGGAAATACAAACTCGGTTTAAGGATAACCTTTAAAAAAGCTAAAAATAAATATGAAGAGGAAAGTAGTATTGGAAAAATGTGGAATTTAGAAAACCGAAGAAATAAGATTTCAAGTATATGTACTGTAAGGTAGTCAATGCTCTCCTGTGTTGGCTTTTATTACATATAAATATTGTGGTTTTCGTTATTTGTACATTATGGAGGACAGTGTAGCGTATCTTGAGACAAGTGTTCGAATTGATATTATAAATCTGGTATAACGCTGTGCGCCTTTAAGAGCTGAGTAGTTCAAACCTAGTAGGTTTCGTATAGGACCGAGTCTTTGAACCTTTCCCATCATAGGTTACACCGTGAAGCGTTCAGGTGTGCCCATGAAGCATGTTTTAAAAATATATAACTTACATGCAATGGTTCCATTTACAAAGTAAATTAGTCAGTCATACGCTCCGAAATTAGACAGAAAACTGCTATCATTTCTGCTTGAACAAACAAAATTTGATCGTTTGCTTGTTGTGCAAGAAGATATATTCGGATTTACTGAATCAGATTTATTGCCATGCGAAACTGTTAGTTGCTGAACAATATGACATATGGAAGTACAGTTCAGAGGAAAGAAATTGGTTCAGATTTCTTCTTATATGTGCGACGGGCAGCTTAGCGGGATTGTAAGTTGTCCAACAACAATAGAAGTTTAGTGTGAGTGCACTTTGTGTGTGTATGAAGTTTTCCATAACTTAATTCAACCGCTTGTCATAAATGGTGAAGCACTATCAATTATGTTTCAACAGAGAAGGTATTATAACGCCCTCAGAAAAATCATTACCACATCTAGTCAAGATTCGATCCCATAATTCTTGACACTGCCACATTTAGAAGCCGGATCTCTTATTACCGAACCACTATGCTAAGCCATTGAAAAGAATGTTGAAATAGCGCTATTTTGAATAGTTAAATAGTCAACTCAGTTTAACCACCTTAATTTTAATCTCTGGTATATAGCGCATTTCGTTAGAGAAAGGTATATTACATTATTGAAACATGAATGTTCAATTGTTCAATAATTGCCGCATACAATTGCAATGGCGATGTCGCAACACGCTCGTTTGTGATATTAGCGTATCTGCTGCTTAGCCACAGAATTTCTACTAATTTAATTTATATAGTTGGAGCCAATAGAATGCAAAAGAAGCATGTTGACATATTAGCCTTCATCTTTTCTACCTGTTACACACCTTTTCATTTTCTGTTACTACTCAGAAATTAGTTTTTTGTAGAACACAATTAGGCTAGGTTATAAATTTGTGAACGCTAGTGTACATTCAGAATCGTAGTGGACCTCTTCGAACCTCGACCACCTGGCCACTGCGAGCCCGGTTCTTAATTACCAGAGCACGTGATCGCGATCTACCCCGGGTCTGTGTGTAATGTTTATATTACACCACGGCTCCTCATATTTTCTTCTATCAGTTTACCGGTTGTACACGAATAAAGGTCCAATTGTTCTGTACTTCTTCATTTGCAATGCTAACGACCCGATAGATGCATAACCCAACACCACACGGTCTGTGTGTGTCTCGGGTGGATGTCGTTGAATGAACGGCACGAAGATGACGGTTGATGGTTAGGCTATCGTTTGCATAGTAATTTTACAGGTGTGGGCAATAATTAGAATGAATAATGGAATTCTTAAAAACGCGTCCGGAATCCGTAATCAGTAAGATTAGATTGTGGTAGGTGGTAGTTGTTAATTACTTCAGTTTATCTCGTTTTGTAATAGGCATCAACGTTTTGGCTGTGGATACATTAAAAGTTCTTGCAGAGGAAGTGCTATCGCGAGCAGTGTATAAGTATGGTGTTTAAGGCTGGTTGTATACTTATTTTGACATCGTGGTACCTACGTAGGTAGGTACTGGAATAAACTAGCGCGGTTTTTCGAATTTATGTCAGTGTCCTTAAATATCTCCCAATTGAAAACAGATTTTAGAGCTTTATGTAGTCAAGCATATTAACAAATCAACATTTTAGAAATACTAGTTTTATTCTTTGTAAATTTTTATCACTACTGGCACAGTTCTTAGTGACATTTATAGGATACTCATTTGTCTACCCTTTGCTATTTGTACATGTACACTGCCGTTCAGTGAAGTTCGGTCATACAATACAAAATTATTATATCACACTGTATACAATTATTAATACATAAAATTAGAAAAATATTAAGCATACACTCTTTTCTAAGGGATTAAAGCCATAAATTATTATGTAAAGTAGAAATATTGCGACAACCACAATAAAGTCTCTTTTATTATCATTCCAAGAATTTCTCCGAAGTACCGATCTTTTGAAACGGGTCGTTTGGGGATTATTAACGAACAATACATTTAGGAAATATACCGCAGTATCATTCTTGTTTATTTATCACGGGCGTAAAGATATAAATTTGCGTCATTTTACTGTTAAACGTGTGTTGGTGTGCATCTGTCGTTTTTGCGCGAAAGTTTTAAGAAAATTTACTTCAAAATGTGGCACGTGGCAAGCGTACAAGTGTAGAAAAACGTTCACGCATTATTTCGCTGTTTGAAGGATATTCGGGGCGACAAATTGATGACAAAATAAATATGAGAAGTTCAACAGTAAATGACATCATAAAGCGATATCGGACAACTGGAACTATAGAAAATCGTGTTCGTCCTGGAGCATCTAGGAAAACAACAAAAGCTGAAGATTTGAGAATTATATTATTAAGCAAACGCAATAGAAAATTAACAGCGCCACAAATAGCAGCCGAAGTCAATCGCGGCCGTGAAGAACAAGTTTCGGCGAGTACGGTAAAAAGTCGACTTCAACAAGCGAACCTTCATGGACGCATTGCCATTCGAAAACCCTTATTGCGTCGGGGCAACAGAGCAAAACGGCTACAATGGGCCCGTTCTCATCTAGATTGATCGTTAGATGATTGGAAACACGTGCTTTGGAGTGACGAGTCAAAATTTGAAGGTTTTGGGCAAAATCGACTAGTTTATGTTCGAAGGTCTAAAATCGAAAAGTGATCCCGACCTGCATTGTGCCTAGAGTGAAGCAAGCGCGTAGTTCTGTGTTAGTGTGGGGATCTTTCTCCTTTGCTGGGGCGGGAGATTTATGCAGAGCGCAGGGTGTAATGAGGAAGGAAAGTTATTTTGCAATACTCCAGAATCATTCAGTGCCATCAGGATTGCGTATAATAGGTCGCAACTTTACATTCATGCATGACAACAACCCAAAACACACTGCGTTAGTGTGTAAGAACTATCTAAAGGAGCAAGAAGAACAGCACACTCTGAAAGTAATGACATGGCCCCCACGAAGCCCAGATTTGAACCCTATAGAGTTGTTGTGGGATGAACTGGACAGGAGGATCCAAAAAATATGCCCAACTTCACAAGAACATTTACGGAATATTCTGCAACATGAATGGATTAATATTCCACAATCCGTTTTAATAAAACTTATCGAAAGAGTGCCTAGAATTGTTCGAGCGGTGATTAACAGCACAGGAGGTTTTTTCGATGAAAAAAAAATATAATGTTCAGTATGTTATATTAGGCCAGAATAACTTTTTATTTATTTATTTCTGTCTTTTTTACCTGTACATACAATAAAATTGCATTTTGTTTTTAGTTTCGTTTGTTTCTGTAACCTTTTCATGTTTTTTAATAACCGAGCGAACTTCTCTGAACGGCAGTGTAGATATATACAAGGTGTAACAAGTTCTATTCTATCCGCTGCATTAACTTGTTGAGAAACTGGTATATTATCATATAACTAATAAAATTGTTCAAACTTTGGAAATGCCATGTTGATAAGTTATAGACAATGAGAGGGTGTACCTGTACCTGTACTTTCAAAGCTCCTCAAGGTTACCCTCCTGTCCCGTTTTGTATCCTTCTTGGAAAAGAATAACATACTAGCCCACAATCAATTTGGTTTTCGCACGGGCCGATCTACGATGGACGCTGTTATGGTAGTTTAAACTTTGCTTGGGACTCCCTGGAAGACGAGGAAGATGCTATAATGCTGATGTGCGATCTGTCCAAGGCGCTTGATTGCGTACAGTGTGATGCTAGAAGGTGTAGAACATTATCGAATCCGTGGTCATATCTCGCAATTGCTACGTTCCTATTTTTAAAACCGCAAACAATTGGTATATCAAGCGAATTCAAAAACATCAAACATGGAGTAGCCCAGGGATCCCTTTTGGGTCCCCTGCTATTCTCCCTCTTCATCAACGATCTCCCACAGCACATGTCAGGTCAGGTTGTGCAATATGTTGATGACACCACAGTTTTGTGCAGAGGCTAAAATGATCAGCAGCTGGAAGCAAAAAGTCGTGTGATGTTATCTGAAGCTACCACATGGTTTGCGTTGAACAAACTTCTTCTTAATGAAGAAGAAACCGTTCAATTAACTTTTACATCTAAGCGAAATAAGACACCTGCAGGCGTCGGATCAGCAAAACTACTAAGAGTATTCTTGGACACTAGATTAACCTGGAGAGCTGAAATTGATGCTCTTTCTAAAATGCTTTCTTCTGCACTGTGTGCCATACGGAGAATTCGATCAATTACCAATACAGAAGTAGCAGTAGTAGCTTGCCACGCTCTTTTTCACTCTCGAATGGGCTACAGCATTCAATTATGGGGCTAATTTGCACATGCGAATGATATCTTTGTCCTACAGAAAAGAGCCTTGCCGCAATCGAACAAGTATCGCAAACAACACACTGTAGACAGCTATTTATAAAAAACACGCGGCGATTTTGATGATCCATAGTTCTCGGGTCAATTGAATCTTGTATGCACGTAGACGGATGTCTTTTGTTATAATTGGCTGCAAAGAAGGTTCTGAAATGCACAATCGCTGCAACCATTAACTAATTGAGGTCTTTAGATTTTCGGTCCCACTTTCATTCACCCATGACATATTTTCAGCTGAACTAACATTATGTTCTCGTAATGGTTTCTTGCTATCAAGGACACAACCAGTCCACTCAAATTTCGAACAAAAACAACACGAAATCGAGTGTTCGTAACAAAACACGCCTTTTGCTAGCTATTTTAGTTTAACTTAGATAACTAGATTTTAGACATATCTAATTTCAAATGAATTTGCTACACTCTCGATGTGAATTAACAATAGAGATGTCGCTATTTGTCCAAACTGCTTTGTATACAAAATCTTAGAAATATAAACATATGAGGTTTTGCTGGAAAACAACTTTGAGATGGGAACTAGCATTGGCTGTGATTATATTTGGTCAATTTTTTTGGGAGGAAAGGTAAAAGGAAGTACAGGTGTTCATGTGGACAATAATTTACATTTCCAGTTTAGCTATTGTGCATACGTCTGATATGAATACTTTCTCCTCATATTATTGTATATAATTCAAAAAACGCAGTCGGGGAAGAAGTTGCTGCAGACAGAAAACAATTTCGCAAACATTATCCAACAGATCAAACAGTCGCTCACAAGGAGTACGGCAGCGGTTGCCAAAAGTTACATTTCGAAAATTATTCTTATTGTTGCCAAATGAAAGTTTTAAAATGTGTAAGAAAATATCCTACATTGGAAGTTTATAGCAACAAGCGCATTTACCATAAGAAAACAAACGATTATTTAGAGATTAAGCATCTGTACGTTCAGGGTTAATGTTAATACGAAAAAATATCGAGTGCATTATAATTTTATTACCTATTACTTTGTTGACTTCATACGTAGTTATTGTGCGGTTTTCTTCTTTTCTCCAGGTTGCCTCTTTAAATTTTATCGTTATCGTTATGGTTATAGATGCTTCTACAAACACAAAAAGACGAAAATATGGCGAATATCACGCAACTTGAAATCGATCCTTGTCAATAACAATTAAGAATCGCGAAACGGCCAGCTCCTCAATGAACGCCTACATGGACCATTAAACGCTATTATTTTAAAAATAAATTATTACTGACGAATATTACTTATCCGCACACTTGGATACATATCCACATACACGGTTTGTGTAATTTCATTTAATATTCCTTAATTATTAAGAGAGAAACCACCCGTAGTGAACACAAAATCAATTACTCGCGTATACTTATACTCACACATACCCATATGTGTACGTATTCACTTCGTATACAAGCTCGTTCCAATAATAATCATAATAATATAGCCGGCCAGATCTAGATACATCTCTTAGGGAACGCTGTCGAGCTATGGAACGCGTACCTACACACAATACCCGTTTAATTTCGGACCACGCATTTTTGACACGAGATTTATTTGTATATTACAATTAAGAAGACGGAGATAAGACCGTACATCTGTCATAAACGTAATCTCTTCACGATTATAATGAAGCACCTCTCTGTGATGTGGTCTTCTCTTCTAACTGGTCGACTGGTTAGCTGGATGGTACGTGCCTCTTTCATGTACAGGGTGTTGTATGATCGTAGATAATGGAGGATCTTAGGTTTGACGATTTTTGTATATTTTTCAAACAAGTAGAAGAATTTACTAACTTGGATGACTCAAACAAAATTAACGATAATCCGGCTTTTACTCTTTATGAGATTAGCAGAATGCACTGTTTAAAGTTTGTTTAAACAACTCTATGACAAATTTGAACAGTATCAGGAAAGGTTATAGCGTTGGGGGCAATATCGTTTTGTCTTTGGTACAACGTTTTCAAAATTAACCAAGAAGAGAATATATGATAAACATTGCTCTGAACAACCTTCCACCTTGATAACCAATAGCAATGTTATTAAGGTGGATTTATCTAGTTCATTAGCCCAAAACAGATGGTTAATAGTTCATCCATATAGAAAGCTTTTATATTTTCTCCGCACCGAATCCTGGGATAACCGCTTCTTCTAACTAAAAATACAATAGTCAGGAGTGGAGTTAAGATTTAAAACATTTTCCAGTTCCATGTGGAACTAGCAAACGAATAACTAAAAGCGCGCGATTTTTTTCTCACTCTTTAGGATGGGCCCCACACTACATTTAAATGTAACTTTTTGCTACTTCTATTATTTCCCAAAGGTAGGCGATAGCAGAATGTCGTTTGAAGCAAATTTTTCCTGAAAATGCAAAATAGAGAGAAGGTGTTTTCTAACTACATAAATCAAATTAAACGTGAGATAATCTCACAATTTCTTCTGTCAGAGATTATACAAGCACATTTTCTGCTTTAAAAAAAAGCGGTTTTGAAAGTAAAGATGTAACTCTAGTTGATGTGTGGCATATTGGCATATTTTCATTCTATTTAACATGTTGTGGTCTTGGTTATACAAATTCGAATGGACAAATCTATGTTCACAACAGAGAAAATTAAATATATAATCATGTATATGTAGCAATAATCATTTTTTGGCGGAGGCTATTTTAAAACCTCCAGTATATGATTTGCGGTATACCTATATGTGAAGGAGATCCGAGTGGGCCATAGCCTTCCTCTTCACTTCGGCCGGCAGTCCCATGACTCGGCATCAATGCGCGATTACCGCGAGATGGTATCGCGGACCCCCCAGATGGAGGACGCGTCTGTCACTCGTTCGACTCAAATTATACAAGTACAATTAGTCTTCTTCATTGACACGCCCGTGCGTCCAACTCATCCCTATACTACTTCAATTTGCTTTTGAATCCGATTCTTTTTTCTTCTTTTGTTAATCTTCTTATACGTTCCTTTCTGGTGATAGATGCATGTCTGCGAATATGGGAGTATAAGGCTGCATATTTGACAAAGAAAAGAAACTAAAATGTCAGAAGGAACATTTGTTAGAGAGTCTAACGATATGTATTTTTATAGAATTTCAACATCTTTCGTTATTGAAGAAAATCTGACATAGTTCTTAACTAATACCATACAAGAAGAATGTTGCAGCGTGGCTTTCCGCTAAAATTCTAAGTGTTTTACGGATGTTACTTTTATGCCTCATTCCTCAAATTTAGTCGTTTAGAAATCTTTTTAGAAGATGATAACGTATTAAGCCATATGTACATAAGATGGTGGATGATGTAAATCAATACTTGTAGGAAGCACTATCATAAAAAAGGCTTTTAATAATTCCCATTTTCTTCATTTTAACCGATTTTTGTTTAAATATTTAAAATCATCATTCCTTCGGTTACGCCGGTTGTATTGAGTAAAACTTTTACATTATTACTCCTGTTTTAAAAATGTTTAGTTTTTCCATTTATATCACAGATCGTTTCTTTAATCTATAAATTAAGAACGTTTAATTCATCTAATTTTTTTTCCTTCTTCTTTTGTTGAATTTTAATTTTTTTAATTAATGAGTTTACTTACTTAACAACTTTATGGAAAAACATCTATTTTATATCGTACACCCAACAGGTGCGAGTTTAACGTTTAAAAATTATACATACTAAATGTAAACGACGATGGCAAATATTGGAAATATTTTGTTTAAATTTCATATAGTTCTGTTTTTCCATGAAGTTCGGTCTATTTTTACAAATCTGATTGGTTCCTTAAACCCCCACATTGTGGAAGATATTTAAATTTTTTGTCACAAATACCAATTAAATATAAAATTAGCACAATAAGTAAGTTGCACTGCCTTTTCAGAAGACGACGAAATTAATCAGAGCATTTAAAACAATTTTAAAAATGTTAATAAACGACAATTACTCAATTCAATTTTTAAATAAGTGTATTAAAAAAGAATTTGTCAAATTTCAAATATGGGAAATGTTCTATAACAATATAAAGAAGATAACAAGTATGCAACGATATCGAACAATTTTCAAAAGGATTAAGCAAACTTTTAAAACAATATAAAATCATCACTGCACAGCAGAAGCAAGAAAAAGAGAAATCATGGCAAGAATTTGGTGGAAAAATGAAAAACGCCTGTACAGATAACCAGAAACTATTCTTTGGAACCATGAAGAACATGACAAAAAAGAGGACCGATACAACAATAAATATCAAATATAAAGAGGAAATGCTGAAAATGAAGGAGAGGAAGATAAAATCATGGCAAGATTGGGATAACTTTAAAAAACTATTGGACGGAAAAGACATAACTCCTGAAAAACATAGAAATCCCAGACTCCAATATGAAATAAAAAATAAAAGAAGAAATATGTACGTATGAAATACAAAAAGCGATTGGAAAACTGAAATTAGGATAAACACCCGGCCGCAACAAAATAATGACATGATGGAAGCATTTCCAGATATTGCCATAGATGAACTTAATAAATTTGAACGACAAAATGCAAAACAATGCACCAGAAGATTATCATCCGGTATCATTGCGGCTTTATACAAAAATGGGCATAGTAAAAACCAACCAAAACCAAAATTGTAGAGGTATAACGTCTAAAACATACGGTAGAATATTAGATAGAAGACTAAGAACAAACTTAGATCAGACACTAAGAGAAATACAATTTGGATTTCAACAAAATGGAAGGAGTAAATGATGCAACTTTCATAATAAGATAAATAGGAGAGAAGGCAATAACAGACAAGAAAAATATATATCAATGCTTCGTCGGCCTATAAAAAGCTCTCGATAAGATTAAAAGACATACGGAAAATATTAAGACAGAGTGGAATATCAGAAATATTAACAAGAGGTTTCTGGAGTTTTTAAAACAAAACATTACGTCAGATCAAAATAAGAACAATCGAAACTGTTTGAAACAACCTTGGGTCCTAGGAAGAGGTGTATCCTAAGTCATCTACTAATTACGTTAGTAATGGACGAGGCGATGAAAGAGGTCAAAATGGGAAATTAAACCATTTGAAGTAGGTTGTTGGAAGGCGATGCAAAGAAGTAGTAACACCGATACTGACATATGAAGCGGAAGAAAATTTCAAAATAGGGCTTATAGTGGAAAAAATAGAAGCGTAATTGAGGTGGACACGTGAGAAGCCAGAGTAGCTAAACGGGTATTCGATGCTAAAGCAAGTAAAAGAAAAGTAAGTGGTCGACCATGTCGATGTTTGTCTGTATATTTTTTTGAAAAGTAAACAATTAAGTCTGAGTTATTATAATTCATTTATGTATATGAATGACTATGTCACTGTGCAAGAATTTATCTCCTTCTTGAGTGATATACATAAGTACATTGCATATGGCTTTGTGTATTAAAGCCAAAATTAATAACCGGTAAACATCAGACGTGTTACCAAGCGATGTTTACACATCTACATTTATAAATCAATTCGACAAGTTTTTCGTTTCATATTTTCGCTGCCTAAGAAAAAATTGTACTCCATTATTCATTGAAATACGAATACAACGTGGCCGAAGCGGCTCGCGAAATATCTCAGAGCGGTATGCGCTCAAAAAGGCAACCCTTGCCATACACACGCACGGTGTGAATAGATATGGCAGGCAGCTTTTCGTTTACGGTGTATATAGGTACAGCGATGAGCAAGTCACATGTCGAGAATTTGAAATCGAAAATAAAATCGTTTCTATTAGCAAAATTTTATTTTTATTGGATGAAAGAATAACGAATAAGACTCGTCATAATACTAAATAAAATATTTTTATGATATTCTATTAATAATATTATATTAGGTCGATAGTTCGAGGGAAATTGAATAAAAATAAATTCAGAAGACATCCTACCTAAGTTTAAAGCTTAAAACGTGTTAATAAATAATATACTAAAAACGTATATTGTAATATTCTTTTCTCTTTTCAACCAGTTTCTTCTCTATTTTTCAATTCTTTGTCTTTCTTTGGTGAAACCGGTTATTTAAAATAAAACAAATTTACGTGTTACGTTTTGGAATCTTTTGTTCCCTTCCCAAACTATTTTTTTTAGTTTATTATTTTCTTCTTGCAGCAAAGTACACTTGATTAACTATTGTTTGACTTTTTCCTTCTACAGAATTTTTTTTTATACTATTGGACATCAAATATGGTATGCGTTTAAATTTACGTTGAAAAGTATTTTAAAACGAAAAAAATGTAAACAACGGGACACAGGCATACTTAGAATTCGGAGTGATGTCTAATAATATAAAAGATGTTAATAGAAGAAGGAGGCGTATGATCTGTATTGATAATTAAAAAATTAAAAATGTATAAAATGGACGATATATCAATAAAATATACAAATCAAGTAAATTGACACAAACAACAGGTTCCTACTCTGCCATGCACAGACTGCAATCTCTCTCTCAAACCCTAATCTGCGTAGGTGTTTACTCAATTAACAACATTCTCATATAATTAACATATATAAACTGCTATGACGTGTTGGTCCTATTTGCAGCTTTAAATATCAAAGTCGCAGCATTACAACCAGAAAGTTTTTTACTTGTAAGATATCTGAAAGTTTGAAATTTCCTTGGTGATTCCGACATAATTAATTGTTTTGAATAATCTTCGTCCCGGTAAGGAATGGAACCTGATATTGCTCGTTTGCCGGGTAGGTATTGAAAAGTGAACGTTTCTGGCCGCCAAGTTCCACGTGGTGCTGTGGTGGGCATGCCTGTCCGGCAAGTGGATCAGGTTCGATTCTTTTCCGGGACTAGGTTCTTTTCAAGAATCACGTCTGAAACACCAAGAAAATTCTAGATTTTAATAATTCGCCGACGGAAGCCAAATTATAATAATACAGTTGTACCTCTTGCGTTTAAATTCAAAATGTCTTAGAAAAGTGTGTGCGAGTAATCTATGATATTTTGATTCCAGCTAAATGTGCTCGGAATGAGTGAAAGGACTTGGTCATTACTGTATCCGTATGTATGCGTACGCAGAGTGGTGTTGCGCTCCGATAATAATTCATTAATACCCGGTATATGCACATATACGCACACTGCATGCTCTCGTCGCAGAAAAACCAGTAAATATGTCCGGGCTATTACCGCTATTAGTTATTTCCACACATCCTACACCTCGAGATTCGATCCGCTCCCTGTCCGCCGCACAGACCGCGGGCACGTGTATAACACATACCTGACCCTACACCAGTGCAGCACCTCGGCAGATACCGGTCTCTTATATTTCTTCGTCCTCCGCTGCTCGATCGTCTTAGCACCAGGGGCAGCACGGTGCTGTACCTACCTATCCCGCGATCTCTTTTTAGCCCCATTTAAATAGGTCGCGCTCTTCTTCGTCATCGTCCCCATCATCATCTTCGCGTCGCTGTGGTCCGACTAAACACCCTTGGCGCATTCACCTTTAACCGCCTCACACCTACGACATCAACGATGATTCTCGCCAACCATTGTCAAGTAAAAATGGTAGTCGAGTATGCTTCATTTATACGAACACGTTTACTTTTCGGTATATTGATGAGTGGCGACACTGGATCGAATTGCATCGCATTGAACATGTTATTACAAACATATTTTTATTATGCAATGCGGTCCTTTTCATGTTGAGCTATTCATTGTGTCAATCGTGTTTCTTATCTGGGTCATGTAAAGGACGCTGTTTACGGTTAAAATGTTTAGTTTATTCCCTTTTCCTTCTTTTTTCATATGGCTGAAATTTAAAGCACCGGTCTATTCGCTTGGTGATTACCGTCCGTGCAAGACTAACGACTAACTTTTGTTCAATTGGGCGTATTAAGATGATAAAAGCGTGCAATGTGCGAAAAGATGCTATACGACAGAAGACTTTCCAATTATTTTTATTTATTTTAATTCGTTAATGTCTTGAGTCTAATTCCATTGTTATGCAGCTGATGTAAAGGGATAGGTTATATTTGTGTAGAAAATCGACCTTAGTCATTGCGGAAATCTAGCAAGTGGTGCACGATGCCGCTTCTATTGTTCCAAGATCTTTGGTTTTAATACAAGTTGAATGGATATTTCTAATAATCTGAGAAATACGTCACATTCAAGAATTGAAGAACAAATCTCTCGAACAAGATGAATACTTTAAGAATAAATGATTTAGAGGATATTAACAGCAATTTGCAAAAAATAATCGTAAAAACCGGGCACATATGGAGGCTACATTTATATGGTAGTAAAGAAGCATCCAAAAGGAAACTCTCAAAGTCGGCGTCAAATCAGAGCAAGTAATATAATTTTGAGAGCTTTCTTCAAAACTAAATTTATTCAATTGAAAATTGAGGATTTGATCTTGATAGCTGGAATTATCAACGTAGTTTGTCCGCTGTTTCTGCTTGGGCTTATTACGCTTGATCGTAATGAAATTATTGTTAATTTTTAATATTGACAATATAAATGAAATTTATCTTACCAGCGAAGCTGCCGGACAGACGGACGACTGGGTTGACAAATGTGCCGAGCTTAGCTGAGCCAACTCGTTAATAATAATAATCCCGTAGAATCATAAATGGATGAGAATATCTGGTTAAAGATACCGAAATCACATCATTTGTCGAAATATTTGTAAACAACTTGTACAACTGCAACTAGGGATTGCTGGCTACAAAGACCGACTAACAGCTTAATTAGCCAGAGGAGTTAATAAAAGTAATGTGATTATGGTACCTTAGATACTCTCATCTATATACCTATGTTTCTACGTCATTTATATGACAATTAGTTGATTAGTCGATCGATTACTACCTTCCACAAATATGCACTGATGAGCCATAATACAGGGAAACGGGCATCTCTATAGGTTGAACGGGGTTAACGGGTCGAACAAACCACCCCTCTCTTTTCAGTAACTTAAGTGGATACTAGGCAATATTTGATATTGCGTTTATACCGCAAAAACGTTAATATTCTGTATTTATGTACTTTCGACTTTAAAATACGTATGCAAGCAAGAGTGCCATTTATCACTATACTAAACAAAAGAAACGTCAGTAGGGGAATAGAAAAAACTTCGTCGGATCCTCGTCGTTAAAGAATCATAAAAGGAATCGTTTAATGCTGGCAGTAAATTATGAAAATGAATGAAACTATCGATCCGTTAAAGAGGCACTTCATTAATTCATTGATAGGAAACGATGGGGTATGCAAAAGACAAAAACACGAACCATCGTCTAGTCTCTCGCCGATGACACGGCCATTCGTCGTCTAGTATACAGACCTCTACAGCTATAACGTGCACAATACGGACGTAGATACATACGTAGATGTAATGCATTCGATCGTGTAACTACAACAGTACACGAGCATGGGGAATAGTTCGACAAATAGAAGGAAACAATAACTCCGCGCACAACACAGTGCTGCGGTAAGTATTAATATTGGTTAGAGATTGTTAGTTATATACGCCATAATACCACATCACTCGTACAGACAGAAATTACATATGCACGCTTCATTAAATAAATGTCAATAAGGTTCGGGTTCTGAGTAATTTATTATGAGGACTCTCGTGGCGTGGATAAGAAGACGAAGAATAATAATAAGAATATACAAGAGAAGAATCGAAGAGGGGAAAGAGCGAAGCACATCAAGGTAAGAGCGAGTGAGAATAAATATTGCGATGTGCAGTGCCGTATAAAAATAGCGGCTCCGATTGTTACCCAAATTTGATATATCGCTGCACTCCATCTCGAATTTTTTTTCAGTTTACAGAAATTGCAACACCATTAAATTTTTGAAAACTGAGTCGCTGATACGACGTTTCGCAAAATTCTACATAGTTAAAACAACAAAAAGTTAAACAGTTTCTTTAGCAAGGAATGTGTAGATGCCCTGGAATCTAATATGTGTTAAAGTCGAAGGTCGTCCTTCCCTGGAATTGTCTTTCAACAATTCAAGGCGACATTTCATTACCGAAACAAACATCTTTCCATCAAAATAAAACTTCTTGCTATATGATAAAAATAAATTGCATTTCAAACAGATGCGATTAGTAAGTGAGTTTATTAAAGTGAGCTAAATAGTTAGAAGTTTCGCTTTCAAATCGCGTCGTTGTCGTGGATTTCGCCGATGTCTCGTTCTCACCCTTATAAGCCATCTTCAGGGCTCTACTGCACACTGAGTACCGTAGTACGGGCTCTAAAAATGTCCCATGAGAGCTGTGAAAGCCTACGTAACAGATTATAAATGGCGCTGTTTTCTTAAGAAATAGAGTGTTAGGAGTATTAAAATTTGAAAACAGAAACTAAGTCGGATCTTCCAATATAAACTCTATTTTTATGTTACGTACATGAGCCCGTACACTTTGACACAGCCAAACACGTGTTACCTGGACAAATATTCCACTAAAAGTAGAAATTAATTAACGTCCCCTCACTCGTTTATTTAATCGCGACAGCGATTGCTTAAACAGAGCTAATTTGGTAATTATACCTTTAAGTTGCTTATGTGACAAGTTTTTTATATGTAAACTTTTACAAAGTATTTGACATATGATGTAACGAAGGAACAAATATACTATTAACATCATTATTACAAAGAGATCAAAGTTTTGGTATTGCATTCCTTCTGTCACCAGCCAGTACGTGGTATAAGAAATTCTAGCGTCTAGGGCTAATTACGAATGAAGAAGATTCCTTCTATATCTCTTATGGATTTAATTCCTTGAAAACAATTTCATAATTTATCGCAAGATAGTGTCTTTTTATCGTCTGGCATAAAATTCTCCCTTCTATCCTACAGCAAAAGTGAATATCTGATTTTCAAATAACTCAAACACATTTACCAGAGTTAACAGAATCCGAAGTTCACGCTAAAAAATGTTGAGTTGGGAAACATTAATACAATCTTAATTTTCTTAGAATTTGCTTAAATATGCGTGCGTTACCGTCTACTGCTTTAAAACTGCTTGTTAAATACTTCCATAGAAAGCTAACAACGCTATTCAGTGCAGGAACATTTAAATTTTAATTTATATTCACCATTTCCTATTAATTTTCATATATAGGTTATTGATTTTTATTTGGATTTCAATATTTAGAATAATATTTAATGATTTAAACCATGTAGGATTTTGCAGCAATGCGGTAGCGGCTCCTATGTTGGGAGACATTAATTTTGTCAGGCACTTTACCACGTAGTGCAAGAAGAGGACGACGTCAAGAAAGGGGGACACCATCTCTCCGGCTTATGAATAGAAATCATTAAAGAGTGCACACCCTTGTTTATCGCCGGTCCATAGGTCTGTCTCTGAGGTTAGTTTTATAATTAATTGAATGCTGACTCACGGTTGATCTGGCCTAAAACACCATGGCCACCTCGATTGCTCTTGTCTATGAATAATGCGAGTTTTCTGTTACCTGTTAAGGAGGAGGTCTACTCCCTTAAAGCAATACCACTCCTCAAAGCGGATATCATCATGATTAGGACGAATATTATTATTATTGTTTCCCCCTTCACGTCGCCGTTCCTTTCTTTTATGCCTTACTTCGGTTTTTGATCGTGTTAATAATGATTGTTGTGTTTCGTGAAGAAATGTTATTTCAAAAAGAAAAGCTGAATGAGAGCTTTTTTATTGCGGTCAATGTCGTTAGGTACGTGGATCAAATTGTATGGTAACACTTCGTCATTGTGAATGTCATGAGAAGGTGGGATCGATGTTTTGTGCAAAAGTTATTAAGTAAAAGCAACATAACGACAAACGTTAAAGGTTTCTAGTTTTACGTAACAATTAAACCAGAAAAATGTTTACTGTTGGCAGCTTTCCAGGAGACTTACAGAATGCTTTTAGAAGTTATTAACAATATTGTCATCAATTATTATCAATTATTAATTATTTCGTAGTAGTATATGAATGAATATATCTCGTCTAAGCCTATAGCTATGGGAAGACTATCTAAGAAATTTAAAACTAGGAAATTAGTTTTTAACATGGTACTGGAATCGCGTAATCAAAGTACTGGCAAAATTATACGTGATTACGCTGGAGGGCGAAAATGACAATGTAAATGTTCTCTTTAAAAGCAACTGCTACGGAATCAACAAATATTTATAAAGTGAACTTTTATAATAATTTATTTGGATAACTGCAGGTCTCAAAACGAAAAAAAAATCTAAAATTAACATTGAGATGACCTCAGTTTCTGTACTCGTCCAGAAAAAAGAAAATATTGTCCGTCTCTCTTGCCGCGGTGCATGTTTTAACATACTTAATACTGTAAAAGCTCATGTCGCGGGTAAACGTAAAAAGCGCGCCTCAAATTCTGATCGTTATGTAGTGAAGGATCCTTTAGTCTGTTTTTGAATAAAGTTACAGCTTCAGATGCAGCCCCCAAGTCTCTTAGCAGCGTGCTGAAGACGCTCACACCTGCCACTATTGGTGATTTTATTTGAAAGGAATGTAACGTGCCTTTCCAAGTCTACCACAGAGAAACTCAATTTGAGGTTCCCATGTCAAGATACAGTCCAATATAGTACCCAATGATTTACAATCGTTAGATGGAGTTAAGATTTGAGTATTGAAATTTAAAGCGGTCAGCTGAGACCGTCTGTATTTCTTGCAAAATTCTGTAATAATGACTTTGCTATGATTTGCTAATAGTTTATTAGAGCAGAGAGACAGTATTCATTTTATGAATAAATTGTGATTCCTCGGGATCAGATACTACAATGCACGGGTCGTCCGCATACCCCTATCGAAGTATGCAGAGAGATCATTTATAAACATTAAAAATATTAGGGGTTTAATGGCGAATCGCGACTAATACAAAAAAAAAACATTTAGTGTTCTCGGGACTAAGAAATCTTCTCATCGAAGACGACTTAAGAAGATATTTCAGCTATCCGATAAGTTGCGCGAATCAGTAAGAATGTCTATTTGTTGTTTGCCCATAGGGAAAGATACATCTAAAGCTGCTAATTATGTTACCGACAAAAAGCAATACCTGAGAATAAAAAGCTCGGTTACAGTTTTTGAACAATTCTTTTGGTGGAGAGCCTATTGGAATCACTTATATGTGCAGGTACCACAGCACTATGTGAAAGAGAAGGTTTTGCGTCTCTTGTAACTGTTTTCAAAAGGGAATGGCTTGCATCTGTTGCTAGTTTGTAGATTAACGACATAAGCCGAGATTCAAATGGCGGAGAGATGGGTTAGTTAGGTAGAAACATGTTTGCTCATGCTTTTGCAGCGACTGATCATAGTTTTTGAGTATTTTTTGTTGCGTTAAAATTCTTGCGGTCAAAATTGGTAAATAATAACTAATGAATAGTGAAGTGCAAAAATAAAACAGAAAGGTATAAAACTCTAAAGCCTTTTAAGGCTTACATTCAAATAAGGATTCAATCACTAATAAGTAGCATGCTACTAGAAGATGAAAAAAAATGCATAAACGAAACAAATGTTTAGTCAAGAACAACAAAGAAATAGAAAAAGGCTCGCTTAGGGAAATAGGACGGTGGGTGTCTTTTATAGAATGTCGAAATCGAAAAAGAAAACAGGAAAAAAAGGACAAAAGAATTGAGACCAAATTGGAATTTTGGAGGAGGAGAATTTCAAGAAGAAATTTTAAGATAATCGGCGAATGGAGATGAAGAACTAACTAGGAATTAAAAGATCCGAAGATTAAACAGCAATTTGGCTGAGCACGGAGGATATCTAATGAAGGTGTGTGTGGAAGAGGAAGAAAGCTCCCAGGAAATAATTTAGCAGAATTAGCACATCTTTGTACTCGAAGCTGTATTTTAACGCTATACATATACTCTGCACCAATAAAACAAGTTGAAAATTCTAATCCGTAATATAACAAATCCAAAATACGTTCAACTGTAAGGAGTGGAGAAATATAGTATTGCTATACTTCTAATTGTAACATGTTATTTTTTGAAATTCGATTCAAGTTCAACCGACAAAAATAATTCAAAAACAGTATTACATTTACTTCTTGGAAAACGTAAAACGTAAAGTATTGTTATGCAACAGAGAAAAGCATTACAATCAACTTAGTTGCACATTATTGGGTGAGGAATCTTGATAGAAGTAATAACATATTTTAAACGTTTACACAATTTCTAATTTCGCTTACACGCATTTTTAGCAGTATTTATGAAAACATACCTATAATAAGACCTTTTTTTCTTGTTTTATATTCCACCACTGACCTCGTGCAACGCGAAGGCAAAATATTACGTGTGCATCATTGGTAAGTACACCTATTACGGGAAAATTGCAAACCATTATTGCCCTCTAGGTACGAATTTAAATCTCAACTGACTCGTGTGATTTGCTTGCTAGGGTTTCGTATTCCACAGCGAGGCTGCCATTACTTATTGGTATGGAAGCTTTCCGATATAAAGTAAGAGATGTTGTAGCTGCGATCGGCCGAGATTTTCGTTTAACTCTTATTCTGCAGTAAAATTGAATTAGTTTTAATTTGAAATATAAATCACACGGAAACATGATTATAGTATGGAGATTTAGGTAGTTTTTATTAATAACTGTAATAAAAATCAACAGTCAAAAGTAAATAGAAATCCCGACATGAATTGATGGCCAAATTAGAGGACTACCTGAAACACATTTATTAGGCCATTCTTTTCATGTCGTAAACAGAATGTAAATCGGCGTGTTTTATGAAATATTTTTAATAATTCCATTTCTTTCGATCTTAATCTTTCCGAGCAGGTAGATGGACGCATAAAGAAGAAAGAAAAGCGATAGCGACAAACAAATAAACTTTGTAATGCAAAATATGCGCCCTTCATTATTCCTTGTCCGCATTAAAATGTATTTTGTTTTCAGAGACAAACAAGTGGACCTGACATTCAAGCCCAGCTTCAATGAGCGACGCTCATTGAGCGTTCCGTCAAAGCAAGTACCTGGGTACGTAGTTAGAGTGCTCTTGAGTTGTTCCCTCTCTTTTTTCTAGTGACTGCTAATTATGGTTAATTAATGATGCAAAAAGGTTGTTGATTTTGTAAGAGATATGCTCCAGAAAGGATCAAAGGTGAGTAATTTGGCTAAAGTACAGTTCACATGCATTGATGCTGTAATATGAGGTTATTAAGTATTGATTTATTGTATGTAGAAGACATCTATGGAGATGAATTGCCTAAAACAAAAAGAATTCCATGAAAGGAAAGAACATAAACTGTTAATAACACGAGTGGAATTAACTGAACTAACCTTCTACAAACTCAAGAGATTAAAGTTAACAACCTAATTATATTTATTTAATTCAAATAAATCAACACAAATTTTCTGCTAAGAAACGGTGAAAGTTAGCCTTAGAGTGTCGAGATAGAGAGATAGATAAGAGAAAGATAACTCTGTTTTTCGTAAAAGTAATCTTTGACAAGAGTCAAGTTTTCAAACAGAGACGTCAGTTAGTTTGTGAATTAGGATGTTGAGGATCTGTGGGATGTTCCCTTGCTTAATACCGAAAATGCCGGATCTAGACTTCCCAATCCGCTCAGCTGTTCTGTCGTGGCTTAGGGCCTTCATAGGGACCGATGATGCTGGCGGTCTGTTCTAGCTACACAAGTTAGCTCCTTGCGACAGCGTCACATCCATATCCACATGCGTACAGTTAGAGGAGGCTAGCAGAACAAATGAAGTGGCTGATAACGCAAGGACTGAAACCCGAAGAAGCCCGGTAGAAGACTCTACAGCCGATGAAGAAGAAAAGAAGACAGAAAAGGGTCCATTCCTGAAGGAACGGACAAGAAGCAAAGGAATACTGATAGTGGCCAAGCTTCAACTGGGATTACGATTCCACGGGAAGCTGCAGGTCTTACCTTCAAAGACGCCTTTCAAGGGAAGTAAGTGGTGAACCTCTCAACGGACCAAATGAGGATCAATAAAGAGGCAACAGTCAAGATTGTCAACACTAAAGAAGAGACCGTGAAACCGAAATATTTAGGCATAACCTTCAAGGGGTGGCTTGCGGTAAATTGTTATTAAGCAAACACATTACTAGTTTGCCAATTTAACGGATTTCATAAGATCAATAATAATACAGATAGCAATTGTTTTTCTGTTAATTCGGATATATAATAATTAAAAAAGATATATTTAAATTTAACGATTTCTTTATCATAATTGTTACGAGATCTCCACCATACATAAACCATAACTCTGTAAGGTTCCCCTTAAACTGATAAATATTAACCTCTTTCATCGCATTAACCCGGCACACTAACACAGCCACGCGACGCATCTAAGCCATCACCGTATATACTCACACGTTCTCGTAAGGTCGTATATTCTCCGACCCGGTATTAGCGAAACATTCGCAGGATTATCCCGGGCGTTCCGCGCCATATTTATGAAAATGGAAAATCCGTGGGAATATAAAAAATAATGTTTTCTTGTTTTTGTCATAAACACTCGAGTTAAATTTGTGATAACGTTGGCGGGATGGCGCGGCGCGCGGGTTAGTAGGATATCGCGAAGATAACGTCCCCTGAGCTTGACAATCATTGAAATAAAGCCTCCGTTATCATCCTTTTAATGGCTACTTGGCATTAATGTGTAGAACGTCGCTTACTTACACGCCAAATTATGTCGTTTAATTCCTTCCTCTTTTTCTCCGGCCGTATAAGTATAGGTATACGGGAAGTGCTGTTGAATTATTAAGCTATTGCTGCAAAGTGCCACTTAGATAAATCAACCGTGAGTAAAGTCAACTCAAGTCAAATTAGATCATAAAGAAGCACTTTGGATGAATCGAATTAAAATATTGGAATATTATTAAGCAACTGAAGCTTCTATCAGAACCAGTTCAGAAAACAAGTGTTTAACATTTTACAATTTAAGCATAGACTTATGGAAACTCCTCGGATGCAACGTCTATACTTTTCGCAGTGAGCTCTTGCAGAACAAGCCGTCTATTAGTTCTCGTCTTCCATTCAAGTACATGTAAATCTGAACATGGGCAGAAAAGCTTTCCCGGTAGTGTTCTTGTATACATTGTACAACGTCTCATATTTCGGTGGTCACCAGATCTGGCTCTCAGGGATATTTTTCTGTTTACTAAGCTCGCAATTTTGCTCGAAGTATCTTGATTTTTATCGAATGAGAAATCCATTACATTGTCTCTGGGCTGAAGCCGTAATTTCACAGGACCGTGACATGGTTTCAACTCAGGTACCGGAGTACACAGAAGTGTACAGAAAGTTCTGCTGTGAGGAATAAAATAAATTGATGCAAACCCTAAAAACTAGATTGATACGGCTGTATACACCGCCTCCAAAGATTAGAATGGTAGAGCGATTACAAGCAGTGTGTGTTTAAGTTGACTGGGCGCAGGGATGGTAGCTGAAGATAAATGAATCCACGTGTGTCGTCCGCTTCACCAAGAAGCGAATCCTATCGTCCGATAATATCTTTATTAGTAATCTGGTGTGCCTCGGGAAAACACCTCGACATGGCACTTGATCAGTGGCCAATTTGGAAAAACCATATCCCGAACAGATACGTTCCAGCGAGAAACTCCTTGGTGGCCTTACTGTCAAGAGGAGATCCGCTGAGCTCTTTAACAGTGCTCTATATTCACAAAGCATATTTGCGATCGAGGTGAATTATTTTACATGAAGAGGATTAATGCTGTACAAAATAAAATGCTGAGATCTGTGGCCACATCCCCTTGGTTTATGAGGAACGATCAACTTCAATAAGTCTTCAACATCCCAAGCGATTCACCAGAGAGGTAGCTAAAGGGACGTAGATGAGAGCCAGTATTTCCGACAATTCTGCCTGAGGCTCGATCTCCCTCACTAGAACCATGGTGGTCCGAATAGCTGATAAAGTTCCTTTGAATGCCACCACGAATCCGCTTTGCTTCTTTCGATATTCATTTTAGAAGTACAGTACTTTTTTTTTACAGTACTTAATTATGCATTCCCAGTGACTGTGGAGTAGGTCTCGATTCTCGAATCTCAGAGAAGAAGGAAAAAATTCTTTATTTCTGAGTCATGTCGAGAAAGTACAATAACTGTTACCGATACAGGAGCATGTGTTAATATACAAGGACCCAAGGAATTACTCAGATACTTTTTAGTTCCAATTTGCAACCGTACAAATATTTTGCTTGAATACAATAAGTCTAGATTCGCTTCTTATTTCCTTTCGTAACGTATCAAAGTTTTGCGTAAATTTTGAAATAAAGAATTTTGTATGCACATGTACTAAGCAACTATCTGAGCAATATATTCTAAGTATAAATATCCGTAACTTCCTTTAGTTATATGGCACTAAATCTAAAAGTTACTATAATTTGATAATAAGGTAAAGTAGGTTCATAATTCCTATAATTACGTATGTATTTTATGCAGAATGTTACATTAATATATTACATCACTACCGATTGTTCTATTTATTCACAGTACAAACTAAACCCAACTTAGAATTTTCTATTATTAAGATAAGAGTGAGAGAGGAACCGTAGAGAGGAAGAGAGAGAGAATGCGACAAATTATCATTTGACATGAATCTTGAATAACGTTATACGTATCTCGTGGTATATCGTGCTGAAGGCAACAATAGATAATTGGTATTAATTGAAAGCGTTATTACAATCAGCGGAATTATGCGCACTGATTCAACTGACTGACTGCTGGGTTGTTAAATGTGATTAGGGTGACTCAAGTTTGATTGCGCTTAATTGTTAATTAGTTAAGTATAATCATCCGTAATTATTGTCTGCCTTTATTTGTTAGGTTGGGAATTAGCATGCAAGTTGTCATAATATACGCAGATATCTCTTTACATACAGTCATGTTTGTTTCCTTAATTCGGAATATAAACATTAAGTTGAAATTCTTATCAGAACAATACCTTCACGATTAATACGAATTTCCATCACATAAAATAAGCTGCAAATAATTTCATTTCAATTCGAAGTATTGTATGTGACAAAAGAAATGTTGAATTATGATAATTTGACTGCATTTCAAATACCCTTCGTTTTATTAATGTTCTAAAGCATCGGCAAACTGGTGTGGTGCGGAGGGTGCCGACGCTTCTTTATTGTTGTTTGTGTTGTACTTTAACTTTAGTGCTTAACATTAAGTGCATGCGAATTTTCAGTTTAAAAATCTCTTCTATTAGTACGTCTGCGTAATTGTCCTTTCATGTATTTTTCAAACACATCAAATACTTGTTATATTAAAGCTTGTGTATTACAGGGCTTATGAGTAAGAAATTTTAGACGAGGCTTTTTGAGGACATTGTAAATTTTACCCAATACATGCCGTCTTCATCCAATGGTTATGGCATCAAGATTTTTGCTATGTTTAAGTTTATTAATAATGATAGCAAGGACTGTGGCGTAGTATTGTAAACAACACATAAATATCGGCACCCTCCGCACCACACAAGTTTAATTAATTATATTTCGACGACACGAATGGTCCTCATCATCAACCGGTATCATTCGGTTACCGGTTGATGATGAGCTGTTCTGTTGCTGTCAACTATGGGGAAGTAGACTCTTCTGTTTCTTCATGTTATAAATATACGCGTTCTAAATAATCACAATACCACTAAGTAAGGGGCAAGTTATTGGGAAAGTTAAAAGGTCTGGGCGAAAACTTCATATCTTCCTTCATTATTAAAAAAATGCGCTGAATTCATTTTGGTGCCTGTTATCTGCTAAATGTGTCTATTAGCAATTGTATTTTTCCATCATGTCTTAAAAAGGCATGCACAAAACTAATTTTCAAGAAAGATGATCCTAATGTTTTCGAAAACTACCGTCCTGTAAGCATATTACCAGTTTTGTTGAAGATTTACGAATCAATTATAAACAGAAATTTATGGAATAAGTTTAATTTATCTAGTAAAAAACACGGACGTTTTACTTTTTTTTTTATTTAATTAATCATGGCGTTATATTATGCAAATTATCTATTTATGGGATGAACGGTATTGCTAATCAATGGTTTAAATACTATTTGGGAAATCGTATACAAGAGGTAGCGTTTAAAGGATTTGAATCGGATAATAGCAAGGTTCTGTTCTGGGACTTCTCCTATTCTTGATTCTCCTATTAATGATCTTCCCGGTTCTGATGACGATGATGACGTCAATGTTATTATTCCTTCTAGTAAATTAGACTAAAACAAACTTAGTTTTTAGTACGATATCAAATTGGATATTTTTTAATAAATTAGTAGTAAATAGACGTAAAACCCAAACGATTTTATACTTGAATGGCTTTGTATTATATAACGATTTTGTAACCTTTGTGAATTCTTCCAAAGTTTTGGGTATCCTTATTGATGAAGAGAGAAATGGGAAAAGCATGCTAATGATCTAAGTAGAGCATTATCTAGCATTTGTTATGCAATGAGTAATTTGAAGAGCAGTTGTAGTCTCATATTTTAAATACTTACTATTATAGTAGTTTTTTTTCCCTCAAACGATATGTGAAATTATTTATTGGGGACTGCGCTTCAGTGCCTTTCGCATTTTCTTGTTGCAAAGCAACTTATGGAGCAGATAATCTTCTTATGCTGTGGTACATTAGAAGAAGTTGTTTCTTTTGTCTTCAGGTACCGTCATAATTATTTCAACACAGATTTTTCTCACTCATATGAAACGCGAAATAAAAACTATTCATTACCTCCGTCAAACAAGCTTGTTTCAAAGACAATTGTTTAATAAGCTTCCAGCAAGCTTAAAAAAATACAAATTCCCTAAAAAATCAACAAAGAAATACCTGTTTTCGCTTAATTGCTATCGAATTACTGATTTTATTGATTTATAATGTATTTGGGTATTCCCGCATACATTTTGTAGGCGTTTATATATGCTTGTTGACGCTTGCTTGTTATAGGTTTTGCTTACCTCTTATATGGTATTGAAATGAAGATATATTATTAAGAAGGAAACTGGTAAAACCTTATGAGATAGATCGTCTAGTTTGGGCATAAATTCTAAGGAAAACAAGAAAACTGCTGGATAAACATATTCAGCTTCAACATCCAGAACATCCAGAACCAACGATCAGCAATGGAAGGAAGTGTTATTTGTGTCCGGGATCTTAGAATCGATATTTCAAACGAATGTGCGTGAATTTCTAAAATATATTCGTTTGGAAAATGCTTGCGTAATGAATGCTACAATTTGTGAATTGGTGTACATAATGCACGTAGAAAAGTTTCTATAAAGGAAATAGCTTAAAATTACAAATGTGTTGCTGGTAGCATTGAAGATAAATAGATTGAAAGAATATGCAACTATGCGCAAGTATATTATACTACGCAACAGCCTCACTCTAGTGAATTTATCTTCAACAATTTGACGATAAGCAGCAGCGGTGCTTACATAAAACAAGGATCAGGTTGCATGTGTAACAATTATATCAATAATAGCGAAACTTACTATTTTATGCGGAAATGAAAAACATTTATTTTGTTTAAAACCAAGCATTCTTTCGTTCATTCATTGGATAGAATACATAAACGAAGCGCCACTCCCTCGTGGAATTTTATTCGTATTTATATTTTACGAGTATTTCTGTTTAATTGTATCCTTTCTTCGAATCGCCGTGTTCATCGTACTTCATTAATACAACATGTGAGGCGATGCACTATAATTTTTATTCAGCACGCTCAAAATACATACGCCGCCAGCATTATACACTTTCAATGGGTTCTCCTCCGTCGACGAAATTCCAACGAGGTACCAAAATATCACGAAATTGTTTTTATTATGTCAATAAGAGCAACAAAAAATTGAATAAAACAATAGGCACCCACTCATCGGCTGCGCACAGGTGCGCTCCAAGCGGCCCGTAGGTGTACTAAATAGTCTTGCTCGGATTCAAATCCGATATTTTTTATTTTGTCTTGATCCTCATTGTGTCAGGACATTAGCTCTAGATGGTATCAGTAACTTGTGGGTTTGATATTAATTTAATGCTTAGCCCGTGCGCTGGCTCTTAACAATTCAAGAAGAATTGTTGTTTTAAACAATATGCATTACGAAGAATGTCATTCCCGATGTTGTAAACGGTACTGCAACGTACACGTAACGGATTGAATTAATGAAATTATAACGTTGATCAATTATAGATAACTCGCTACATTCAAAAGTCAAACACTTATCTCCGCGGTATAATTCTGAACGTTTAATGAATAATAAGGTTGGGTTATTGAATACGCGGTATCAAACAATTACCTTGTTCTCCAACAATTGAATTTAATTTCACAGTCATTTGCTGTACACATACATACACATTACTTTGTAACAACTTTATATACCCACAGGCCAAGCTACATTAATAGAAACCTACTTTCTCAATTATAGTTTTTGGAACATATTAGCACAAAGGGTTTGTAATAAGAGTAGAGATTTTTTTGGGGAAAGCGTTAACTCGTTACTGTACCATAAAGACCAAATAGCAATTACTGAACTGCGATGTTGGGGTTTTTTAATCTGTGTTTAAAACTATACTAAAAATTTGAATCATAGGTCTAGTAATTTGTCTAAATATTATTTCTCAAAACTTTCACTGGCATTTTCAGAAAAGCAATTATGAAGTAATGACGCGAACGTAAACAGTTGTCACCAAATATTTATGAAGGATACCTTTTAAATTTTTGTGATGAAGGATGATGCGACGTCCATCGATGACTTCGCAAAGAAACTGTTGTGCAGCAATCATGATTAACTGTTCTTCGATTCTCCAAAGCAAGGCCGCGTGACTAGCGTCCAAGTATAAACGGTTGGCTGCATCGAACCTCAACTGCCTACAAAGTAGAGTAAACGGTAAAAAATCTCCTTTCTCTCGTAAAGGAAGAGATATTTTGGCTTTCCAGAAGAGCCACGGACCAAAGGTACAGAGAATTAGGTGGTAGTGCATCATTGTTCTAACGTACAAAGGTATAAAGGTGCCCCACAAAACAAGGGCGTTCACCACGGTCTAAATAGTGATTCAAGTGAGTTGTTTAAGTGCATAAAATGAAGCTGGTCATTATCGCAACTGTTTCTTTTCAAACCTTCAGTTATACAAATATTCTTCTTATTTTTATCTTATCCATCGGGGGCCCCATTTTAAGTGATAAATCATACTTTTTGTGTATTTCATATTTGTTGTTATTAATTGTAACATCATTCGCATCGTTTCTTTTTTTATAATAAAACTTATTATTTTTTAAATCAATTCTTTTATTTCTTAGTGCATAACTGCTCATTACTCGAGAACCACACAACCTGAGAGCCGCGAGCTATGAAATTATAAAAAGAAACATGTTAGTATGTACATTGCATGTATTGGTACGTGTATCTGTGTCTATACCGCGTATACATACCTTTCCAAACCGTCAAACGGAACGTATCCGCATCACCGCATATCCTTTACCTACCTGCCTGAAAGTAAAACCATTTCCGCACGTACGAAATAGAAATATTACGCGATAATAGACGATCCCGCTTCTTTCCATGCTCGACGGAAAAGCGGCAGAAGCGAGGGAAGAATCGCCTCGTGATGTGTGTATGGTGGCCTACGGACGAACGGACCGTAGAAACGAACGTACATACGAACGAGCCGATGAAACGAATGCTCGGGCATGTGGTGTGCGCTGGCAGGTCAAATTGAAAATTTCGAATTAAATATCCCATAATGCCTTTCAATATAATATTCGGGCCGATGCGTTATACGGTGACCGTTTGAAAATTGCAATTTCGTTTCAAGATCAAAGTTGTTTCCGCGCCAGCGAACTCTTTGTCCGCAACTTGACAGCTTGCGCGCCGCCCTACCCTTCGGCTAAAACGAAGACGGTCCTGTGGTGGCTGTAGCTGTGATGCAACAGACATTCCAAGTGGCGCAGGCTACATGGCACTCAGCCGTAACAATTGTCGAAAGAAAAAAGTATTTAACGATTACTGGAATGCATGTATTGGTGATTGATGGATTATAACAGAGAAAAGGAAAATGTTTTTTTTTTACTTGATTTTTAGATATAAACATTGTTGTTTTTGGTACACCTCTGACCAGTGATTAAAATTAGTTCTTAAATATTTAAACTTAAGCTTTCGAAAGAATGATTGGATACTTTTTGTTTAGAAAAGATTTTTCTGCGTGCGAATAAAGTTTACGACCTTCATTCATTGTAAAAGCATCTTCTAGATGCTTGGGTTAAATTAACAGAATTTCCTGGTTAGTTATTGTGCTAGACTATACAAGAAATAAGAAAGTATTTAGAAGACGTCAATTAAATACTAATGCAATGCTGTATGGGGTTAGTCTTCTGGTGGTTTAATAAACCATGTTGTTTTTCTTAGAAAAAGTGATTGAAGTGGCACTGGATAAGTATATCTAGGGGTCAGTCCATTTAATTGAAATTAATCCATGGCTATAAGAAGAAAACTTATGTTATATGTACTAGCCTGGGTCATATTATGGTAAATGTGCTTGATTGCAAATTAAGCAAGAAGAAGTAACGATTTCCTTTAAAAATCATGAAATTATGACAGTTTCAAACTTGAAAGAAAGCTTACTGAAGGAATAGTTGAATAGTTTGAACAGAAATGCGTAATGTGAAATCGATTATAAGAATTAAATTATGTAATTTTATTTGAAGAATGATAAAAAAAAGGCATATAATATGTTCTTATTGGTAGAAAATGAACAAATGCTATCCATAACAAATCAGCGGGGCGAGGACACGACAAATCGACGACAAAAAAAAAATCCTATTTCATCCGTCTAAACTAATAGGGATGTATGTAGAAATTTATACTCAGTAGAATCATCGGCATGAAAAAGATATAGTACGGGTCCGTTTCAATTAAATTCTCACAGCGCTTCACATCACCACTTCAAATATTTTAATTAGCACTGCTGATGAAGCTAACGTTGCGGCTGAAATAGACGATGGGAAACAAAATCCATTAACTCTAAGAATTAAATGTTAATTAAGACGTAGGTGTTTATCAAATAAGCGAACAAAATATGATGCAGGTAGGTATTTTTACTAATGGCTACAGTAACATTTTTAATTCTTAATACAAGCATGGAAAAGGTTTTAAAAGTTACATTGCCTTTTGGATCTCTTACACTGCCTTTTATTACAAATGATCATTGGAAATATGAGATATTAAAAGTTCCTCGAAGTAGATCCGAGTAGACAAATATTAATTTGAAATACCAGCACCTCGGTAACAAAGCAGTAGATCGTAATAACAAACCGGGGAGATAAGATAAACGCTGTTCAACGATGAGAAATACACAAAATTGCGCTTTATTTCGGCCAGTTAATTTTAACGTTTAGAGCCGCGCCGAGCGTATTAAGAGCAACGAGAGTTTAGAGTTTTAAAATGAGTGCACGCCGGGCGTGATATCGATCTAGAGAGCGGGGCTACGGCGAGACGCGCTCCCGATATTGCTAAATCTAATAACTCGAAGATACAAGTATAACTACTTTGCCAATTTTCTTAACTACCCTATTTTCTTAATATATATCTTTCATCTTGGTCCGATCAAATTCGTTCACGTACTCCGTCTCTCTCTCGGCGCTAATATCTTATACGTATAACATTCTTAATAAGTGAAGTTTTTCGCATTTCTCTTCGACTGATGCTGCTGTCGGCGCTATGGCGGTAGCGGTGGCGATGGTGGTAGCGGCGGAGGAAAGAGAAGCTGGTCGTCGTTGCTCGTCTTCTTACTATTTTCTTTCATTAGAGTTTCGTTGGGAAATACGAAAGTACCAACTTCGTTAAAACTAATTGCACTCGGAAAACTAATTCATTTCTGTTGGTGTAAGTACGCGATTGTATGAAGATTGCTTATCATGGTATTCATGAGAAAACGCGCAAATGTATTTTTACAACAATGAAATGTATATTAACGCTTTTTCGCTTGAAATCCTCATATCTATGAAGGAAATATGATAATTTAATGTCTTTGGAACAAACAATGTTATGTCTTCTTTAAATATATATAACATATACTTTTCATATTATCAATACCTTGAGATCATATTAGAGTAGGGTGGGTCGCTACGAAATGGAAAAGATTTTTTCATTATGGCAGTAAATTATAGAGCAAAAAGGTACTGCTTTCTATTGAGTACAAGTTAAGCTTCTTTTTACAAGAAGAAGAAAAATCTGCCTAAAAACACCTCTCGAAGAGAAAACCATTCGCTTTGATGATGAAGTTTGATACTTGAGTATCACGTTCGACAAAAAACTAAGATGGAACTTCCACATGTTCACCTTGCAGAAGAGAGCCATTACGGCGTAACTAATATGCTGTAGGCTGTTTTGAAAGAACAGGGATCTTACGCTTCAAGTGACAGTGATCTTACGCTTCAGCCGCGCTAGAAGTGCAACTGGGATTACACCGCTTTGTATCCACATTCAGAAGCAGACTATATCGAATCTCCTCGCTCTTTATAGAATGAAGGGATTACAGCCTGGAGAATAAATAAAATAAAATGAAGGCAAAGCTGGTCAAAGAAACAGCGAATATATACTGGCCCCTTTTGTGATCACCAAAAGAGCCACGTAAAACAAGGAATAAAGGTATGGGGAATGGTCAGTAGATTTGGGACTGGAAAGGCAAAAATATCCTTCAGCAAAGAGGAAATTAGATTACTGTTAGGATTTTTGAGGGGTCAGTAGACCATTTCTTGTATCTTTTGAACAGAAGAAGCTAGATTTAGAATTTAGAGAAGAGAGAATTTAGAAGAAGGTTTATTCAAACTCTCCAACTACCTTAACACACAAAGGCAACTATGCTATGACCCGACGATAATAACAATAACAATAAGAAATACTATCTTACCTTAACCTTCGATTTTTACTTGAGGGCCAAGAATAGAATATCTACAAAAGAATGTCAGACCATGTTCTGTTATTGTATTTTTAATCCACTCAGTCATTAGAATGTGGAAAATCGGTAAACCATTAATATAAAATAACTTTTAAACTTGATCGTCTATCTCTCCGAAGATGCATCAATTACAAACGATTGCACCCTTTCTTCTCCAACGGTTCGATCGACTAAATGAAGCAAACGAGTTGAAAAAGGAGCGTCACCGCCACTACGAAATGACGCGCTGAAGAGAAATCATAGGAACCCATTACAGATCTGACCTTTCCCATTTATCGGACTACACCTTCATCATTTACATTCTTAATGATAATTAATTATCTTCTGCGGTTGGGAAGAGTGTTTGGGTCGCCGAACCTCCACGTTGACGGTCATTAATTCGTTATATGGACAATTGACAGCTGACGTCAAGAACTGCGATTGTTAATAATAAGTGTAACTATAGCGATGAAGACGACGGTTGGTATTAACGTGTACTAGTTAATGGTTAGCGAATGTTACTGACCTCTCTGTTGGACATATTGTTACACTAACGTTAAATAACAATAGATAAATTACTGCAAAGTGACGTTGATTACTTTTGCTTCAACGATTTAGCAATAAGTTGGGATTAATTGGTGCAGACGTAAAATTAATTTTTGAATATGTCATGCACTTGCTTCGGTTGTTTTTCCCTCTTGAAGTGATAAGTGAAGCACTTAATATTCAATTCTTGTAAACAGATACAAGATATAGAAGTATGTGACTCGAATAGATGAATGGTGAAGGTCAATGTCAATGTAAGCAGGAGAGTAGGGTCATCGTAGTAGAATTCTGTCGCTACTATGAAATGGGGACATGCATAAAATATGCACATAAGCTATGAGTATACATATACTGATATTTTATGCAAATTAAAGTACTTTGCGAATTGTGATGTTTATTAAATTATTTAAAGTAAAGGTGTGAGATTAGATTCAACTGGGTAACAAATTTATTTGAATGTACTTTTGAGTAGCAGATAAATAAGCAAAATAAATACTTTAAACAGCCATCTTCGCATGGGATAGGTATTCTTTTTGGCCTTTTACGTCCAACATTATTTAATTTAATTTTCGATATCTAAATATTTTTAATAAAATGGTGGAATTATTGATATACGTTTTAATGCAATATATTACTTGATGTAATAGCTGAGAGTAATTTCTAAATAATTTCATTGTTTAGTAGAAGTTGATGAAGGTATAGAATTAGTTAGAATTCTTAGTATATTGGTGTAATATGAAATGAGCGCTTGTGAAAGATGTTAAAAAAATGGTGCTGTATACAATATAATCGCGCCTCCCTTGTTGTATTAAATTAGGCTAACTACAAAAATAGATTGATGCATTGGCAGACGTTGTTCCTACCGCGTTTAAGAGTAATTAATTTTAACATTACATTATAAAAGGCAAGAAATGTTACTTCCGCCATCTAAATAGAAGAAATCATTTCATCGTATCTGATTTTAATAATTATAAAAAGCACAAAAATAAAAAAAAACAGACAATTTAAATGATTGAAGACTTAAAAAAAATGAATGCAAAACTTATATACTGTTGATATGAGAAGGCTAGTACTTGGATCGTGGCTCACGGATTGTCGAAATTAAACATCGGAATCACGAGTATTAATTTAGGAATACTTCAGGGATCTATATTGGCCCCTCTGTTGTTCATTCTATATGAACGATCTTCGTGTGCGGATGATACGACCTTGATAGTTACTGGCCGAGATTGTGATGAACTTTTAAGCAATTCGAAAACTGTCTTGCAGCGTCTGAAGAATTGGCTCTTAATTAACAAACTATTTCTTAATTCTGAAGAGACTAAACTACTGATATTCGGAGAAAAAGATAGCGACTCCACATTAAACATCAACAATAATACAACTCAAACCGTAAATGATTGCACACTGTTGGGTTCAACTGTAGGGACGAAATTGAATTGGGACTTGAATATTAATAATGTAACTTCTAAATTGAATAAAGCTGTATATGTATTAAGAAAAATGAAAACTAGAGGTTGTATCACAACTCTATAATTTGCTCCATTTGAACTACGGCCTAGCAAAAGAAAGCAGTTCGTACGTACTATCAATAACTTAAACTCATTTTAAACTTGTCGAAATTTCTTTATAGATTTTAATATTTCAACTGCATTTAATATTTATATATTGAAATCAGCTTCGCATATACACTGCCGTTCAGAGAAGTTCGGTCGGTTGGTAAAAAACATGAAAAGGTTACAGAAACAAAAACGAAACTAAAAACAAAATGCAATTTTATTGTATGTACAGGTAAAAAAGACAAAAATAAATAAATAAAAAGTTATTCTGGCCTAATATAACATGCTGAACATATACATTTTTTTTTCATCGAAAAAAACTCCTTTGCTGTTAATCACCGCTCGAACTATTCTAGGCATTCTTTCGATAAGTTTTGTTAAAACGGACCGTGGAATATTAATCCATTCATGTTGCAGAATATTCCGTAAATGTTCTTGTGAAGTTGGGCATATTTTTCGGATCCTCCTGTCCAGTTCATCTCACAACAACTCTATAGGGTTCAAATCTGGGCTTTGTGGGGGCCACGTCATTACTTGCAGGGTGTGCTGTTCTTCTTTCTCCTTTA
>LR737385.1:3859339-3916407 GCA_902655005.2 Marronus borbonicus
GTTCAGTGAAGTTCGGTCATACAATAAAAATCTATTATATCACACTGTATACAATTATTATATTATATTATAAAGCCATAAATTATTATGTAAAGTAGAAATATTGCGACAACCACAATAAAGTCCCTTTTATTATCATTCCAAGAATTTCTCGGAAGTACCGATCTTTTGAAACGGGTCGTTTGGGGATTATTAACGAACAATACATTTAGGAAATATACCGCAGCGTCATTCTTGTTTATTTATCACAGGCGTAAAGATATAAAATCATGAGCAAGAAGAACAGCACACCCTGAAAGTAATGACATGGCCCCCACAAAGCCCAGATTCGAACCCCATAGAGTTGTTGTGGGAGAACTGGACAGAAGGATCCGGAAGGAACTTCACAAGAACATTTACGGAATATTCTGCAACATGAATGGATTAATATTCCACAATCCGTTTTAACAAAACTTATCGAAAGAATGCCTAAAATAGTTCGAGCGGTGATTAACAGCAAAGGAGGTTTTTTCGATGAAAAGAAAATATAATGTTCAGTATGTTATATTAGGCCAGAATAACTTTTTATTTATTTATTTTTGTCTCTTTTACCTGTACATACAATAAAATTGCATTTTGTTTTTAGTTTCGTTTGTTTCTGTAACCTTTTCATGTTTTTTACCAACCAACCGAACTTCTGTGAACGGCAGTGTATATATGCTTAGTTTAGTTTTGTTGTTCGTTCGTATTTTTCCATTTTTTCCATTTTTTCCTTTCGCATTATCTCGCGAATAATTGGGATATAATAGATTATGTTAACCAGTGAATGAGATAATTAGTCGCCTTGTTACTGCTACTGTGTATTGCAGCGATAATAGACCTGTCTTATTACGTGGATAATTTTAAACTCCTTTATCAGAGGATTACCCGAAATTATTAATGCACATCTTGCTATTCGTTCAGCTAATAGGACGGTTATTACTATTCTGTATGTGATTTGAATTAATGTAGTTTGCTGGAAATCAGAACAAATTTGGTATAAAATTATTTCATTAAAATATTTATTAGAGTCAATTATTTCATTAGTGACATCTTGCAGAATTTCATAGTTGGCCGCAACTTTTCTTGATTACAATTAAATCGAACACCGGCGGAATATAATTTACAAATAAACGAATAACGGACCTCCTACCTATACCAAGCAAATTCATTAACACGAACTCGTATCCATTCATATTAATAACATCTCTCGTTATAAAGCGGATTCCGCAACCTTCGCGCTTTTAGTATGCATATGTACATATTTTCGTGTGCGCGTAATAAATAAAATTATACACTCGTATTTGCATGATACCCGTGCAGAACGAAATTAGCATAAAATGTTAAAATATGATTTTATATTTACGAACTTAAAAGCTAAGTACATCAAATGAATTTTCCTTATTTCCGCGACCGCAATAAACGTCCGCCTCTTCAGCCTTTCAAGAGCCAGGACACCATCAACTCCGGTACGGGCACACACACGGTAAACGTACGGTTATAATTGTTCATTATTTCACCGACATCCTCTACTGAATTGGTCGGTCACAAGATTACAGACGAACGCATACATAGGCGAGGGTAGAGGAGAAAGAATACCCATACAAAGGTACAATTGCGTCGTCCATTTGCATTTATATTCTATTCAAGTGCACGGAGCTGATAAACATCGCTAAAAGAGACAGTACGCGCATCAAGAATTAACAAACTCCACATAGCCTTTACTCCTAACCACCATCTGGGAGAGAGCTCTCTGCTGGGGCCTTTTCGAGTTGGCGCTCGATAGAAATAAGGTACGGAATGGTCTAAACCAGATTTGAATAGATGTTACTTGTTTTATGGTTGAACACGTGTTCTGGTACAGTTTTAATATTATGACTCGTTACGTTTTCGTATGTATTATGGTCACTGACAGGCTAGTCCGGCAAAGAGAAGAGGAATGTTAAACTCATTTCTCTTGATTTTAATTGCATGCAAACGAGCTGCATCTGGCGAAACTTCTACGAAAGTAATTGCTTCTAAATGCCTATAAATAATTTTTATTTCAAGTGCTCTGGGTTGATACTGTTAGCACCAGATGAATTATAACTTACTCAAGAAACAGTTTTCTGTTATTTTTGGATTTCTGGATTTACAGTTACGTTACTCAGACGAAAGCGGTTTATTTTCTATATTACGGAGTATTATTTAAAATCAATAGAAGATGGTGGCGTAATTTCTTCTCAGAATGAAAACGGAAAAGTTTTCCTTCCAAACCTTGATACCTAAAACTTAAGAAATAACTATGCCGTAAAAACAATGGAAGAACATTACAGTTGACTTGTAATTTGTACTTGCTGGAGACAGAATAATATTAAAGTAGTATCTGGAAGCATTTTATTGGCATATTTTCAAACAACAACGAAACAAAACAAGCAAATTTTCTATTTTATGGTCAATGTTACGCTCATGATCTAATATTTCAAGAATATGGATACCCCAAAATGCTCTAAACCACAAGCATTTTTGAAACGTTGATTGGTAGGTTACGAGCCGAAAAAATCAGGTGGAATAAATTAATGAATCTAGAGAGAGTTGATAACACAATGTACCTCGTATTAAAGGTATGGAGTATATTCAGGCTTTAAATTTCGTACAATTTTTTTTAGAATCTACCTAAAAGAGAGAATAACATTCCAATGTTTTTCCAATCACAACTAGTACATGGATTGGTTCAGTAAAAAGTATGGTGATTTGCGAACAAAAGATATTATTCATCAACGTTTCTTTCTTACTCATCGTGATAGTTACTACATATCTGCTCTCGTAAGAATTAACACAATCGGACAATTGTCTAAAGTGATTGCAACTTTTTTCCAAACTGCCAAATTCCAAGGTATATAGAGGGGATTGTTTTAGACGCTCCATTGTTTAGCTTTTAGCCAATACAGGTAGTGATTTGACCACGATAAAGCACCACGGTTGGTGAAAATCATCTGCTGCAGTCGCGGGTTACACTGATGCCACCTCGAGAAGGAAGAAAACCGAAGTTGCACTAGTATTAATTATTTATTTCTGCAATTCTGTTTCATCTTTTGCATAGGGCTATTCATCCAAAAATGGGAATTTTGTTTTAATTTCATACATACAGATTTGATTAATCTTTTATTGTTTTAAATTGCCTGGAATTTTAATGACTTGTATTATTCAATTTTTGTTTTTCAAAAAACAAAGTCCGTTAGAATCCACTTATGGGAGATAATCAAATTTAAAACTTGTTTTCAAGATTTCATTTTATAAGAACACGTTTTGTTGAAAACAAGATTCGTCATATCGCTTGTAGCAACATATACGATCATCAAAAAGCCAACCCTTTAAATATGGAAGTTTTTGGATTGGTATCCTTGGAGACGGGTAAATAAACAGATATAAAACGTATTTTTTTGGAAACAAGTTGTTCGAAATTGAATTAGAAGCAAGCAATTATAAAATAACTAACATCGAAATAGTTTTAAAAGTATTTGAAAACAAAGACATAAAATTGAATCGAAGAACATCCAAAAACACGTGTCATACAGAACACAACACATGCACATACTTGGAAATAAAAAAGACCTGTAATGTTTATAGTTCCATATTTGTATTCAAACTTGTAACATCCCACACATGAGCGGAAACAAGAACAAATGTTATTGTTTAATGAAGCAAAGAAAACTCATTTTCTACTTAAGGAAGTATTTATCTTGGATACAAAATTCAAAAATGTGCATACGAAGAGATGTTTCGTTAACAGCCACACGAATGAACAAAAATGTTTGTGTTTATAATATATATATAAATAAATAAATATATAAATGGACTGTGGTGGCAAGGAAATCAAAAACGAAAGAAGCTATAGAAAGAGTTAATCAAAAATCCAAACTTCACTAGACTTCAGTTAGATTTGTTCAGTTTTTTTTTCAGATATGAAAAACAAGATGCTTAAAATTTGGCAAAGGTGGTGAAAATGCTCCGTTAGATTTAAACATTCTGATCTTTACCCCCAAATCTAATAAAAACGTAAACTAAAAATCGTAATTTGAAGAGTTTCCTTGAAAGTAAAGGTAATTGGGTAGAGCATCGGATTTTATACTTGAGATTGCGCAACACTATTGCTATTGTGTTCTATTTTTGTAGTTACTAGGTCCAAATTTGTACAATAAAATCGTAAGCTTATTACCGCTTATAACTTTAGATTAAGATCGACGCATTACTTAATAGAAGTCACCTTCATAGAACTGGCATTCCCAGAATTCTCCAATGTGTGGAGGTAAATAAGAAAACGGTGTGATTGATCATAAATTCTGCGTATCTTCTAATTCTTATCTTCTACTATTTAATTTAATTTACGAAACCAATGTGCAAATTTAACTAATTCCTAAAATTATATTGCTTTTGGAATTGAAAAGATGGAAGCAATTAAAATAAAACCAAGAAGCAATCGCATGATAGACTTATGTACACGGGCTGATTCATTTTCGATACCCATCATGCGGATCTCGCTTATTATTTGAGATAGATGCTAGGTTCAAATTTGGTAAAGTGTGTTATGCATCCAAAGAGAAAATCGACCTGTGAAAATTGGTATTCGAGATTAAAAAAAACAAACGAAAAATGCTAATCTTCTTTTACCGCCAGTACCGTTATTTGGCCTTGCGGAAAATACCTCCGATGCTTTATCTAATGGTGTGTCCGAAATTTTTATATGACGTTTCAGTTTTTTCTGACTGCAAACGTACTGGAGGTAAAAGAAGAAAATGAGCATTACTCGTTCTTTTTAAATCTCCAACGTTGTCTGTCATCTTCATTTCCTCTTCGAATTCATGATAAATACAAAATTTAGCAAGTTTGTTAAATTTAAGCTTGTCCTAGGTCCCCATGATGAGGTTGGTAAATGACTGACTCTGTATATATAGGTTCGCTGGCTCCTTTGATAGTATTATTTGCCATTTGGCGTTAAAATGAAGTAAAATATAGTGTGGGTGGCAACTACATGTAGAATTTCATTGTAAAAGGTATTGAACATTTCACGGCCAATTTCGCAAATCGTCTAAGAGTTGGACCTATTCATTGCAAATCATACAGATATAAAATACAAGCGTTCCAACCACCCGTTGTTGGGTGTCGGCCAACAGCTTCGCGGCAACTTGAACTTTCTTAATTTACATGAATTATTGTAAATTATTACCGTATGTAAATAATATTTTTACTAACGTCATGACAATGCACACGGCTTGTTCAAACGGTGTTAACTGATATTCCCTATTGTTCGGACAAGGTGATAAATAAATTAACCTACTCTAAACTCTTCGTTTTGGTCTGGAATCTGGAACATAAATTTCATTAAGTGCGTTACTGGTATGGTAGCTTAAGTTACAACTGACCAAACGTTTACTCGACCGTATCCTACGCCGAAGCGACCGCGAGACACATTGAGGGATTAACTGCACGCTTTATTTCTGCAAATTTATTTTGTTTGAGGCCAGAGATCTGATAAAGAAACACAGTATTGATCTGAATTGTGTATCGATGTTTTATTATGCACATTGTTGTGTTGAGTTCCATTATTTATATTATTGTTTTAGAGTCCGGAGCCTTACGTTATTTATTGGCTCGACGATGGATTCTTGCTGATTTCGGAATTTCTGTTATTCGTTTTTTTTTAAGTGCTTCGCCTTCTTCTACCGTCCTTCTTCTGTTTTATTTCTGTTGCATGTCGTTTCAATAATCGAATCTATGAATGTTAGCAAGTATACATATATCCAACGATGTATGTATACACAGTATTAAGATCTTTGCTTTTTTAGTGTGTAGCGACCTTGTTTTAAACACAATTTCTTAATTTTGAACAAACTACGTGGGGAAGGGTGTGCATTTCCATTGACTTACAACAATACGTCTAATTTTGGTCCTTATTAGTTGGAGAGTTAAGGACTGAACAATGGTCGGATGAGATATAAGGCCAAAGGATTTAATATATTTCATACGCTTCCATAAATTTTGAAATGAGCCAATTAAACGTTTTTAACTAAAGCCTCGTATTTACGTTATGTGCTTGTCGACAGTTTTTCCTTAAATAAATATATGTGTCAGTAATAAAACATGATTTTTGTGAGTTGAAAATCTCGAATTGCAATTTAAATGAAGAAGAAGCGTTCTCACAAAACAAAGAATTACTGTTTATATCTTATATAAAGGAATTACCAGCACTTTATCTTCCAACTTCTTCTTGAAGCTCTCCTTCTCAATAGCAGATTAATACTTACCTGCCTACGGAAATATGCGACAGATGGAAAACTCATTTTCTCGCAGCCTAACTCCTTCCGAAGTTAATCGCAGTTTAATTATTTGCAACACATCTGTTACATTTCAAACAAGAGTATGTCTGTTCCTTTGTCGTACGACTCATGTTCTCACCCGCCCGAAAAGCGTTTTAATTAGGACGTTATATTCATGCACACGAATATCGGTCAAGTGTTGCTCGAGGGTTCTGTATGTGCAAACGACTTGGGGTACGAAATTGAATTTAAGACATCCATGCTCCGTGAATGTACACGTAAATGGTCGACAACCTTGTGACGTGCTCAATATGGTCGTCAATATTTGGGAGATATGAGTGTTTCGTAGTTTGAAGAGCAGAATTTTTACAATACGTTTTAAATAGTACTTCTGCATGTTTGAATGTGTACTTGTTGTTAATGACAAGTCATAGTGAAAATTCAATCCGTTACATTCATGACTTATAAAATTAGATTTTATTGTAGAACTCTAACCATAATGAACGGAATTGTTTAATAAAGCTAAATTGATGAATAGATCAAAAAGAAATTATTTATTTTCCATTTTTAATAACGAAGAGACTGGAAGAAGCAATTACATTCATCTAAATCAAGCAGCATTCATCGTTGCTTGCATTTTATGCCTATGATAATATGTACTTTCAAACTTTGTTTATATTTCACACAGGTTAAAGATTTCAAAACAAATTACTTCTATTCTTTGATTAGTTATTAATTTCACCGTAAATAATTTCAGACTTTTTATGCACAACGGGGTAAAGTATTGTTTCCAGATCTTTCTAGGGAGAAAAAGCTGATGGGTAGATACGTATATCAAGCAGACAAAAAATCCTGTTTAACCTCACAAAAGACCAGAATAATTACTCATCGCATTAAAGAGAGTAACAGATGCGTTTCGAAGGATGTAAAGGCGAATCATTAAGAGAGAAGGGTTCCTCCTCTTCCTCCCCTCTTCCTGTTCACGTATGTACACATTTTTTTGTTTTTATTTGTTCTGGCTGCTATAACGCTGCGGGTGCTACTGCGACACGTATTCGTAAAAAAACGCTTAATACATTAATTGCGTTTTGGGGTGCAACAACGCGTACAATAATCTGGGGGCGACGGTTTTTTGTGACGTTTTACCGGAGCTGCTTTTTTCTTCTTCGTCTCGCTGATACTACTACGTGGAGCAGTAACGTGGCTTGTTATTGTTTGGATCTACTAATCGGTTTCTCTTCTTTGTTATTTTAGGTTTTTTTTTTGCTGGTGGAGGTAGTATTAATGAAAAATGCAATAAAAAATATATATGTAATATTGATTAATTTCAGTCCTTATTTCTTGTTGAATTATGTAGAGTAAAAAAAAGCTATCGTCAAGGTTGCTTTTTCAGTATGATTTGAAAATGTTGACAGTTGCGTTTGTAACACTGTACCAAGACCGTACGTCTGATTAACATTATCGATAATTTTCTTACTAAAAGAAGGAATAGTTTGCTAAATCCAGCAACAATAAAATCTGCGACTTGGGCAACTAAATACGTAAAATCATCACCGATTTCCGTAATCTCCCATTACAATATTAAATTCTGAACATTTACCAGTTATCGTTTAAATGGGACTGCTTTTAAAATAAAATAAACGAACTATAAAAATGAATCACCCTAAAAGAAAAAAACAAAATATATAAAGATTACATACATCTTCTCGAACTACATTGGTGTCTGTCGTAATCAGCTAGCGGGCATAATAATGTCTCGATATACGTGTTCACATTGCAGGTTATTGAGTTATATTTCCCAGTTGATTGCCTGCATTTAACAGAAAAGTAATTTTTATTTTATTCCCCATAACAATTCCGCCATTTAATTTGTTCGTATGTTCGGCCGATAACCAAATATGTTAAAGGCATACGAATGTGCGAGTGTGTGAAGGTTCGGTATTTACCTGTATATGGTGGTGTATGTTACATGAGACCGTCTGGTTTTATTTACAACCTCGACGGAAAGTGATAATGTAATCTAATTAAAAAAAAGGACCCATTGGACAGGACGGCTAATTGCCATCGCTTGTATTGGGTTGTAATACTATGTTTTGGTTGAGTTATCTGCGTGTGGAAGTATAGATGGTCCTGTTCTGTCGAACCTCTCGGAATACATAACATTGCACTCGTCTATCGACGATTTTCCCCTTTTTCTTTCCTTTTTAGGCTTCGGCTGAGGCGTAAATTATATGCAATTGATTCAATGAATTTCGCTGTATTTCGTGATATATTGGATATAGGCATATCCAGATGAATGTGAGATTGACATGTTAAAAGAAATACGTGGGGGTCGTTTCGTAAACCTCATTTGGATAACCATCAGAATAAATTTTGACCATATGGTCAAAAATAGGTATATTTACACAAGGACTGGAAATAAACTCATATCTCCGTTTAGTATTCATTTATTTCCATTATTAGCACCTCCATTTACTTTTGTGCTTTCTATTTATTAACAAGTTATATTTTAAGTATTTTTTGCTCGAACTAGATAATGAGAAAAGAAGATGAATTTACTGTTTCTGCTACTCTATGTCTTTAACTACAAGGGTAATCTGAAATGTTTCAAACCTCAGTATGAAGGTGTGGTGGCATGCGTTGAAAGACGCTTTTCAAAATTTCAGCCACGTTCAACGTTCATTTGCTGTTTGTGTCGGCGTTTCTTGTGAAAATAAAAAATCGAATATTGAGTCATAATTAAATTCTTACATTTGAAATGCGATATACGCTTACGTAAGTTAAAAGCTAAGATGCATGCTATTTATAGGGACCTTGCACGATCATTTACCACAGTGAAATTTTGGCCAGCTGAATTTAATTATGGCCGATTGATGAAGGACGGCCAAAAACTGTAGCCGCTACCGATAACACCGGAATGGTATATCAACTTGCGTTAGACGGCCGTAGAATTAAGGTAACATAGGCTATTTATTATGAGCATCTCAAAACAACGTTTTTGTCGTTTATCGACTGAAGATTTGAGCGTAAAAAGCGAATCATGGGTTGTGTGCCGCGCTTGCTGACTCAGGACCATTATCGCATTCCGGTGCACCAACCAAACCAAGCGGAGCCGGTGAAACATAAGAAAGACAGAAGTTATAGATGTCAAATAAATGCATTTTCGTATTTGTGCATTAGTGAGTGAAAGAAAACACTTTTGTGAAGTTATGGAGCAAAATCCTAATTTTGCACAAACCTTGCTTTCTGTGACGAAGCAATATTTTGTTTTAAATAGCACTGTTCACCGCCTTAATTGTCGTTGTTGGTCCCAAAGTAACACACATTCAGTACAGGAAGCCCGCATACAACACTGTCAAAAATTAAATGTTTGGGCAGAAACAGGATTATTGGACAGTATTTTTTGAATGGTAACTTAATTTAGTGAAAGCTATTTGAATCTTTTAAATATGCAAATTATCTCTATCTTAATGGAAGAAGGATAGTTACCTGGACCGGCCTCCACCTCATTATGCATTAGAAGTACGATAACTCGTAGATGCCCTCAAAAATAAATTGAACGAAGGGATTTGAGACAATTTAAACTACTATTTAAAATCAAAAGCTTATTGCGAACCTCTTACTACTTTAGATCATTTGAGGGCTAGAATCGTAGAAGAAGCGTATTACTTCAGGTACTAGGTATTTTAAAGAACATTGAAGCAACCCATCATAGATTAACGTGCGGCGTCGTAAATGCAATATTAAATGGTAGGACCGTTGTGTCTACACAAGTAGCTCATTTTGGACGGAAACCACCCTATATTCTGATGCTTTAGGGTAAAAATCACTCCAGCCTTTGTTTTTCCCTATAAACATGGGGATTTACACTCTCCTTTTAAATGCTGTTCCGCTAGTAAGCAGCTAAACCATTTTGTGTGCTGTTTTGACCGGAAATGCGGTTGATTGATGTCCTACCAAGTTTCAAAGTTAATCTTGCTCTAAAATTATTGTTAATTTTCTTTCAATTTGAGAGATTTATTTAGTTGCGTAAGCATTAAATTATCGGCTATTATTTTACATTATATTATAAATAAAAAACATCACATGTCGAACGCAAAACATCTTCATATGAAAGTTATTTCTAAAATAAAGAAGCTATTCTTTTCTAAGCAGTAAAGAAAAACATCGTAAAATGCTCGCTATGACGTACCTTTAATGTTGGAAATATTTACATAACAATTTTAAAGCTATCTTCTCGCCACCATTCAAATTTCTCTACGTTTGCTGCTGATGTAAATACTGTAACCGGACATAATACGAAATTGAAATTGGATATTCGAGATGCACACAGTCTAGTATCACTCTCTACCGATTATTCAAATCCTCCTTGTATTAAGGTGTGTCAACAAAGAGAGGCACAGGGAACGAGTTCGTTGTCGGGCGGACTAATTTTTATTGGAGTTTATAAATAAAACCGACGATGTATCTCGTAGATATACACCTTTAACGCCAATAACGTCGGGTTGTATAAATTATCTTCAGAACACTAATTCGAAATATACATTTTACGATTACCAGCTCTTTTGCCTTTTAAGCGTTACGAAGATTTATTCGCCAGGTATTCGTAATAATAATGTCTTTATTGAAACCGTAAATATGGAAATGGTTATAGATAAATTTAGATGAAATACCATTAGCCTTTTGATTAATTTACCTGCTTGGTGGTCTTTTATTTGCTTTTCGTGTGATAGCTCAAGCCGCTGGACCAAGTGGTAAGTATTACCAGTATATAGTACTACTATTTGTCTTATTTATAATAAGTCATAATTGCTCAAAAGTTATTGATTAATTTATTATTAATATTTATTGTGGTGCACACGGAGTGAGTAGGGAGGAATGGACCAAACTCCAGGAATGTATAAGTAATGTAAAAAGACTCTTTAATGTTAAAAAGACTACTTTTGTTTTCAGTCGACAGTCAAAATATTTCGATTATGCTATAACTTGAAAACAAATGAAAATCGGGTAAGGACATATGAGTCTTTTTACATTAGTTTCACGTGTACAATACACTTCTGGAGATTACTTCGTTTCTTCCGACTCGCCCTATACAGGAAGTAATGTGTATGTTGATTTTTTCTACTATTTTTCACACAATTTTAAAACTCAATATATTCATACTTCCCGTCTTTAATTGTCTTTTTATCTTAACAATACCCAGTCTACTATGGGCAATTGTTAAGATGAAAGACAATTAGATGCGGATCCCGAAATAAAGTATTGATTTAGGAATAAATATACAGAAATTAACTTTTTTTATTTATTTATGAAATTCGGATATTGGTAATTTAAATACAGACTTTGCTCTATTTCGTTTTAAGCAGATTATTTTAAAATATCTCTCTTCATATACCAGTTTACATCAAAGTATACTAGTAAGCTACCTTTGGTAGCTTAAATATTCTTCTGGTTCGAACGTAATTTCTAATTTCTGTTTTAAAGACAGTTCAGGGTATCCTTACTTTAATTTTGAAAAATCTGTTTTTTCCGAATATAATTCTCATTCATCCATGAAATTTTAGAAAAAAATCTATCAAGCAAAAATATAAAAATTAAGGAAAAATAGAATTTGGTTAACCCTCAAGTGCTATCGTGGGGTGTTTCGGAACCCCAGAGGTCATTTTTTTTTAATTTTTTCTAAAACTATTTTTGTCACATTTCTAAGGTTCCAGGTATTCGCCTATGCAAATGAGATATGTAATATAGTGTAATTTATTATTTACCATATTCTACAGTTTTAGCAAAAAATAGCTTTTGGGGTGTCTCAACACCCCACGATAGCAATTACGTTTGTTTTTTTCAAAAATAGCGTAGTGTATTCTAACCAATGATTTAGAATTTTATAGTGATAATAGCCCTCGTCCTCTTTTGGGGAAATCACAGATGTTGTTGTGCATGTAAGTATAGGGGATTCACTTATATACGTTCCAATTCGGCGATTTTTATTATAGTACCTACATGTACAGGGGATTCACTCATTTATGTTCGACTTCGGTGATTTTTTACAAATCAAATAGTGGCATTTCCCCTGATTTCTGTACGGCGTATAAATATTCGACTCAAACAAATTTCTTACTCAGTTCCTCACAAACCAGAGCGTCGTCAACTTGTTCCTTATTTCCCTTCTATAATACGTGTATTGAATAGTAAAAACAATATGATAAAGTTTCTAACTGATGAACAATTAGCAAATCTTGCCGAAAACTTTTACGATGATGTTAGTGAAAGTGAATGCCCTGATGAACGTGATGATGATTTGAGTGATGCAGCAAGCGAACATAGTGATCACGACACATGTTCAGAATTTGAAGTCGAATCTGAAAACGAAAGTGAAGAAGACTTAGGTGATGTCAGTGCAAGAACAAGTTACTTCTATGGACGAAATCGATATAAGTGGTCCAAAAATCCTCCTGCTACTTCACGTACCAGATCTTCTAATATAGTCACTCTTCGACCGGGAGCAAAGGGTCCGGCAGTAAATACTCCTCCAAGAACACCTTCTGAAGCATTTTCTCTTTTCTTTACGGAAGAAATTCTAAATGAAATACTAGAGCATACAAATGCAAAAATAACGGAAACGAGTTCTTCTTATGGACCAACGGCAAGTTATGTTGAACATGTAGACATGATTGAATTGAAAGCATTTCTGGGACTTGTAATTTTGGCAGGAGTGTTTAAATCAAACCACGAAGATACTAGAAGTCTTTTTGCAACGGATGGTACGGGACGAGATATTTTTAGAGGTGTCATGTCTAAACAACGGTTTTTGTTTCTTTTGTCAGTGCTAAGATTTGACGATCAAACAACTAGAAGGAACAGGATTGACAATGGTGATAAACTTGCTGCCATTTCAAAAATTTATGAAATTTTCAACGCAAACTGTACGAATAATTACAGTTGCAGCGAATATGCTGTTGTAGATGAAATGCTTGTTGGATTTCGCGGCCGCTGCTCTTTTCGCCAATATATCAAGAGTAAACCAAAAAAATATGGCATCAAAATTATGTGCTTATGCGATTCGAAAACGCATTATCTGATCAATTCATTTATTTATACAGGAAAGACAACCGAACCCAATCCAAACAAACTTTCAGTTCCAACACGTAGTGTACTCAAATTAATTTCTCCGATCATCAATACAAATCGAAATCTAACAGGAGATAATTGGTTTTCTTCTATAGAGCTGTTGAATGAATTGAAACGGGTTGGTATAACGTATGTTGGAACACTTCGTAAGAATAAGCGCGAAATTCCGCCAGCATTTTTACAAACTAAACAGCAACCAATAAACACCTGTAAATTTGGATTTACGCACGATAATACGTTGGTTTCCTTCATACCAAAAAAGAACAACTGTGTCTTGTTGGTTTCGTCTATGCATCACAATGGAAATGTTGAAGTAAATGCAAAACCTGAAATAATAAATTTCTACAATTGTACCAAAGGGGGAGTTGATGCTTTAGACCAGAAGTGTATGACGTACTCCTGCCAAAGACGAACCAGACGATGGCCAATGGCTATATTAGGAGCAATGGTAGACATTTCACGTGTCAACAGTTACATAATTTTCTTAGCCACTTCAGACCATACAGTTAACATGACACGAAGAGAATTTTATATTCGTCTAGGAAGAGAACTCGTCAATGACCACGTAAAAAGACGATACCAAACAAAAGAATTGTCAACTAAGCTAAACTCAATTATCAAAAATTTACTAGGCTTAGAAACACCACAACAACAGCCACAAGAAGCAGAACCTTCAAGAACCTACAAAAGGTGTCACATCTGCGGGCGAAATAGAGACAAGAAAATAAAAACCACGTGTCATAGATGTCATCAGCATGTCTGCAAGGAACATTCTGAGCAACTTGTAAAATGCGCAGAATGCTTACAAAGGTAAATTGTAAGAAATTTATAAAAATCTGATTACATGAAATAACACATTACATGTTTTTTGTCAAATAAAATGTACGCCTCACAACGTCATTGTCAGAATTTTTATGTGAAATGCTAATGGCATTTTCTTTTACAGGGAGTAAGACCATAGTTTCCAGTAACAGAAAAAACCAAGACATCTTAACAATACAGAACACAATTTTGTAAAAAGAAAAAATTGTACGAAGAAATACTTTTTACATAATTTTTATGAATGTAACATTTCCTCCTAATTTTCTGTTTTGCTTTAAATAAAGTTTTGTTTTTCCTTACAACAATCGCAAGATAAAGGTCTAGTTATTACACTGTGGGTTTAAAAGTGAAAAAAAAAAGATAACTAACAAAAAAAAGCCAAATTTAAAGAGTGGGGTGTAAAACACCCCACGATAGCAGTTGTGTTACCTGAAAACACGATAGTACTTGAGGGTTAAACACCATCATTACCCCATCCAAATACTGCGGCACTCCAATACTAAAACAATACATTAAAGTTGCGTGCAGGATTCGATATTTAAGGTATCATTGCAATCAACTTGCTTGACTTGCTTGACATTGCAATCAACTAGCTTGATCAAGGTGAAAAGTGTTTTAATATCCTGAACTATCGCTAAATTCCTCTAGTGTAGGGTGTTGCAAAGAAACAGACGACCATTAAACATTAGTAAATCATCGATATGCTTTATTTAGTATACTGAAAATATGTCACTTAAAAGTGCACCATAGAGTATTATAGTTTTTTGTGGAACATCTTTAAGGTGACCTCCACATCTGCGTCGACATCATCCCAATCTCCAATACACATCCGGGATCAACTAGTACAGCACTTCCGCCACAGTTTCATCTATAACTTCTTGAATGTTAAGTGTAAATTTAGTTAAGTGCTAATTCTAGCAGCATGAGCTCCATCTGAGTTAGGTATACTATATCTCATCCTATATCTCATCTCATCTCCTGATGTCGAAAGATAATGTTAAATATTTGGGATGACCCTAACAAGCGTTTCACATGAAGACGCTCAATTACTACTATTGTGTAAAAGTATCCAATTATACATTAAAACTAAACTGGGTACCTTCGGCCAATAGTTGCCTACGTAGTGCTCGCATGGTCCACGGTAGCTTCTTCTTCAAGAAATTGAAGATCCTGCAAATTCATCAAATTTTGACATTAATAGTAGGCGCTCCATGGTTTGTCCGCAATTCTCAGTTAGAAAAGGAACCTGAAAACTTTAAGCGATGCAACCTCCATGGGAGCCTGTCAAAAGGAGCCAGTGAGGCGTCTACTTGCAATACTTACAATATTCATAGAGACCACGGCTTAAGACAAGAATGATTTTCATCGTACTGTAGAAGAGAATTATCGCAAAAATAGAACATTAAGGTGCTCCAAAGCGTATTAGCTTAACTCTACTGAATTACGCCAATTTTCCCCCAATCTCCAATCATTCATCATCCGGCGCAGAATGTTCACTGCAAATTGAGTTATGCCTTCCTGAATTGTAAATGACATTGCGCGGTAGGGCATTGAATCTGCCGATTAAGATGGTAACATTGCTTAGTCAATTGATTCAATGCCCCACCACCTAATGTCATTTAAAACTGAGACAATATTTTGGCAATATGAGCTTCATGTGGCTAGAGCTACAACTATAATTTACGAACGTCACAATCATTGAATATACTTAGCTATTATTTGCGAAATTCTTATTTCTGCCCTGGAAAAACAAAGACTAACGATGCCATAAGACAACATTGCACATCATAATGTAACATTTGCACTGTGGAAATTTTCATCCGAATGTAAATTGAGAATAAAAAAATAAGTAAATGAAATGAAAGGGTGGACCGTTTTTAGGAAGGAACTTGCTGCTTTGAGAAAAACATGAATATTTCGAATTCATGATTTTATTTAAAGAGGTTTCCTTTTGTCACTTCGTATAACTCGTGCATAACGGATATATTTAAAATTCTAAGTGTGTTTGGCAAGAAAATTAATATTGTTATAAGATCTATGGCGAAACAATTTGCATTTCACAATTCCAAATATCACTAGATGACGTACTAATATGCATTCGATCTCTTTATGAATTCAATACCTTCTCGATCGTTCTCTTCGTCAAAGTTCAAATCACGTTCCCGTTTTCATATACTTGCAGTGCATTCATTAATAATTACATTCAGCGTTACAAGCTGACACTACGCTTTTGTTAATGCGAAACATTACAGGCTTCTCGGATAATTGTTCCAACATAATCTTTTCGGCGATACTTTCATCCATCTCGCTTCGACGTGCGATACCTTCACATTTCGACGTGTTCAATCCTTTCCTTCTATCTCTGTAGCAAGAGTCACGCGACGTGGATCATACAGAAATAATAAATTATCTCGGTAGGGGTGTCCTCATATCTCACGAGTTTGAATAACTTAACAGGGTCATTTACAAGTTAGATTAGGTGCGATTTAAAATTTAGTACGTCGTACTAAATTTTAAATCGTCGGGCGGGGAAATAGGACTTTAATTGATAATAATTACGAAAGTTTAAGTCACTCATAATAATAATATGTACATTCTATGCTGGTATATTAAATAGTTTAACATTTGAGGTCTATTGTTTGCTGGATCGGTATTCTAATATCATTAAAATTGCAGATGCAATGGTATCGGTTGTATTTGAATAATTTGTTTGGTAGAATGTACTCTTTATTATGATATTTTAATGGTCGGTATGTATAGGAACGTGTGTTTAGAATGAAAGTTTTAACTGTATTGAGCTTATAGAAAAATACAGAGAAACAAATGACGCTCGTTCGATGTTGTTATGTTATAAAGGAAATAATGCTTTTGAAGCTTTTCGAAAAATAAAAGAATATGATTTATACGAATTTTAGCATTCTTGTAGCATTTCCTTTTTGAATTTTATAGTACCTACTTCGCGGTGTTGGCCAGTTTAAAGTGTTACCAATTCATACTTTTTCAGATAGAGAACAGTTTGTATAATATGAGCCCGTTTGAATCAAGCTTTAACCAAAGCGATTAGATAACAAACAAATTTTCAAGAAAAGTTGTCAATTGACCAGAAACGTAAAATTCTGTTTTAGTAAAATACAATTAGTTCAGGAACTACGCAAGGACTAATGTGAGCGGTAAAGACAAGCCCTAACTCAGTGTAATTTTAAGACAAGCAAAACCAAGAGAACTTGGCGGAGCAACTGCGAAGGCAAAGATAACGCACCAACAGCAGCCTGTCTATAAAAAGCCCTCACCAAGAACATGTAAATGAATGTTAGATACTCACTTTCCAGCCTATATTTTATCTACTAGCAGAAACCAACACCTCGAGCTAGACACGAGTCATCCATGAAAACAGGCACGAAGTCTAGCAAGTAAAATCTTTATAACAATGAGAGTAAAATAAACCGTAATGACACTTAGAGGCGTAGATGCTTTCCTTCTATAGGTGTGAGCCTATATATACCCAGTTATAACTGTACCAGTATTGAAGAAGGAAGGTGATCATCCGCAGAACCTAAAGCGTATATTCAGCGACAGTCAGGCAGTTCTCAAGGCTATTCAAGCCTACACATACGAATATACTCTAATACACGAATATGTCCACAATCTAAGGCAATTATGGCGCAATAACCGCGTTACTTCGCCGTGGATCCCTAGTCATCAGGGGATCGAAGGAAAAGGGAAAAGAAAAGTCAGCCAAAGAAGTAGCGACTATACCTTTCATTGATCTTAAACCCCTATTGTAGTCGTCAAAAGAGCCACATAAAACAAGGAATAAGGACATGCGAAGACAATCGAATCACCTCGTACTGGGAAAGTGTTCCAGAATAAAAACAGACTCAGCTTCGCCAAAAGTAGCAAAAATAGCGTTGGCAAAGAGGACCCTAAATTACTGGCAGGATTTTTGGCGGGTTATGTAGCCCTATCACGTATTTAATCTAAGACAAGCTGAAGATAAAATCTGCTGTCTATGCTAAGAGGGCAGAACGCATTCTATGCAAATGTGTTGCCATTAGTCACACACGATACCAACATTTCAGTGCAAAATTTCTTGTTGAAGAAAGAAGATCCTAGATTAGATCTAAGGTTTGTTAAAAATCTTCGACTACTCTAACATACCCAAGGGCGCTTTGGTACAATGCCTGTATTAAGGTCGTAGCGACAAAGGCATCTGTGCCATGCGCGACTGTAATAACAATAATAATAATAAATAAGCGAGGATAACTCTAACAAAAGGGTGCAATTCTGTGAAGCTACGATGTACAAATATAACAACCATGCCCAATCTTCAGACTATTGAAAATTTGTGGAGGATAATGAAGTGCCATGCTGAAATATTCAAAGGTAAATATTTGGGGAGGTTTTGTGGAGAACATAATTTTGCGTCCATTGAACCAGGGACGTCATATCTAATATCATCCTCGTATCTTTAGTAAAAAAAAAAAACGGCAGTGAAAAATGAAAGTTCAACCTTTAGCCTCTAATGGTTGGTTGAGAAATGGTTTTGTCCCAAAGTCTCTGATCAAAACCACCACTTTCATTTCCAAATTAAATACGCAGATTATTTTGTAAATAGAGACCGCTTCAGAAGCTTTGCAATGGCAGATTGCTTTCTGTAAATACCAGTGTTTCATCTAATGATTTTGGAGATATTGTTGTATGCCTTTTTTGCAGAAATATCAAATAAATTGTTATCAAAATGAATCGAATTTTATTTACATGCTGTAGCGAACTATTTTATATGTTACAGCTTTCTTTTTTTACCAAAATGCACGTACTTTTCTCAACAAATTTGTTATCATTCACTTTTTAAAAGCACCAGCATCATTCGCATTAAACTTTAAAACGGCACTAATTTATAGACGACAAGACATCATAAAATGGATACTTTGCGACCCCGCGAGCGCGTAACATTGTTTTTGAAGGGAGAACAGATGCTCTCACGACCAACTACGACCACCGCAACCAAATCGACGGGGACCCTAAAGGCCGTAAAATAATGAGTTCAGATTAATACTTTACCGTTTCGATAAACACATTTGCATATGAATTGACAATTAGTGCACCCGCTCGCTTCGCTAACTGAATCCCCATCAGGACTATTTGAAATTACACGCGTTGCGTACCTACCGCGTTCGTGCGATACAAGCATTGCTAAGTCGGGAGTGACGAAGGAGACAGATGAAATAGGGTTATGGACCTTGATGGGTGCGAAATACTAGACACTAAACAATAGATTAGTGTTATTAGAGAGCTGCATAGATGAATTATTGCCGTTTTTCGAGTGCTAGAGTCTTGAATGGGCAGGACAGATGCGGACTGTAAATGATTTTATAATAACGATAATTCATAGACTAGTAGCATGTAGACAATAGTTAATTTAAGTTTGAAACTGCTATTAATGCAGCGCGTTCGTTAGCTGCTGGAAATGGAAGGAATTTAAGTACACGTTTTAGCTGCTATAATTAAATTTCACAAGGGTTAAATCAAGTAGCGCTGATGTATCGTTCTAATCCAAAAATTTGTTATATTAAAGACTTAAAATTGCAAAATTTTGACTTGTTTTTGTTGTACGTTCGTAGAACACGAGAATGCTTCTAATTTAAAATCATCTAATTATTATTTGTGAAGTATTACGATACATTTAAAACTACCATACCGGTAATTATTATTTGCTATGATAATGTTCCTTTTCGTACAAAAGGTGTACACATGGGATATGTTTCTTAGCAGCTGTACTAAAATTCAAATATATTAATGTATTCTATCTAACTCGCATTTTTGAAACAATGGATTACAATTGACGCCGATGACTCTTTCATCATAAGTATAAAAAAAGCATTTTGTCAGAAATTATATTTCTTTGTTTTATAGAATGCAGATAGTTAAGCGGAATTCGTAATTGCAAATCCATACTTTAAAAAGAATTATTCGGTATTAATATATTATCTATGTGGACTTCCACAAATAATAAACGAGAACTCTAACGGGATCAACCATAAGTATTAAGGAATGAAATATGAAAAATGTGCATAGGTGACACAAACGACTACTAAACAACAACTGAGCGTCCGACATGGCTGAAGTTTACAAAACATCTCTCAACGCATGCGTAATATGCAGAATATATTTGAGAAGTAACGCCATCTTCATTCTGGGGCTTGGAATTTTTCGGACTACCTTCGTAGGTTGGCGTATAAATTGTTTTAATTAATAACAATGTACTTATCACTTGAAAAATGTTCTATGAAGAGTACTTGAAAAGGAGAAATAGCGGAGTATTTCAAGACAACGTTTCGACACAAATGTGCACCTTTTTGGAGCGATAAACCATATGCAACAGTTACAACAGTAAATACTAGGCTATCGAAACGGTATACGATATGATAGCATCTTGCAAATGTAGACCCACATTCCATATTTAGATGAAAGGAAAGGCTAATATAATACCAATACTCGTATGGATCTCATCGCTATGAGCCAGCTCTAACCAAAAAGAAAAAATGCAACTAAAGTAATGTTCCTTCAGAAAATAGAAAACAAAATCCAGATAAATAACACCAAAAGACCAATTGGACAACTTATAGAAAATAATATTTGGGATGGTTGCACTATAACCATTACGTGGACATTGAGGAAGCAATAATGGTGTTAAACTACAGAGTAAGAACAAAACAGAAACCCCTACGAAGAAACTGAACAATAGTATGGAGAAAATACCAAAAACAAAGCACTGAAGTGAAATCAAGGAATTAGTATAAGATTAGTCTGAATAACAAGTGTTCTACTGGGAAAAATTAAGCTACGGTTCAAAATTAAATTATTTTATTAGTGTTAAACCATAAAGTAGAAAACTCTCAGCTAAAATAACACATATATCATTCAACAATTACTATTTACTGCAATGCCAAAGATGCCGCGTTTAGAATTTGTGTTATTTGTGTCATGGAGCTTTCCCCACGCCATTTTCGATTCGGGAGCGCCTTATATAACCGTGAACTCTCTTATCGTTCCTTTCTCTCTCTGTGTCTCCGGGGTTTCAGTAGGTAATTATATCTCCAGCCAAGGATAATTCCTGAAAAAGCATATTATACCTGGTCTTCACTCCATATTCTTCCGGTCATTGTTTCTCGTATTTAATGATCTCTTTCGTATTGACTCTTAGCGAATAATTGATTTGATTTCAAAATTAATTCCTCAAATTAAATATTACTTTTTAATAAGTTGCTAAGCGCATATTCTAGGATTGCTGGGCGATCGCGAACTCTAGTAGTATATTAAAAACAATAAGATCGTTACCAATTAGAAAAAATAATAACTATTACGTATGGATAAACGTTGATTGAAATATTAAATGCGTAGGATCTAATCAAATTTTGTTATCTGTTGAATAGGATTAAATAAAAATTAATTTTTTGTGTTTATTTTTATTTATTTAAGTCCTGCATCCAAACCAAGTTCAAATGCATTCGTTCTTTAAATTTTGTTTATAATTTCCTGGTTTTCAAATTGAATAATCCAAAAATGATTCAATGTAGAATGTTTATGCTTTGTTATTATTGTAATTAATTGATACTTTGGTGGATTGTCTATATTTAACAAGGAATCACATTTATGTGTTAGATAAACAAGTTTTAGCGAAAATAATATTCTAAAATATGCAGCTGGTTAGTACAACTACAAATATAATAAAAAATTCTTTCCTTTGGCATTGTTTTTGGAATGTGGGAAAATTCTTCAATCAAAAACGTAATTTATGCTACCTTTTTTCATTCTTGAATAAATAACATACATCGTCCGCCGCATCGACACGGCATAAGCAATCCGAATGAAATATAATCTCAATTGAAATCCCAATAAGCATTTCAGGATCGGTTAATCAAGTCGTGCCTGCATGACCCGTCGTAATCGCGCAGAGATCCCGGGGGGGTTGCGAGTCGTATATTCTTCTCCTTTTTTCTACATGTGGGAGATAATTTATGCGATTTTAACTGACTGATGGTTGTAACAATGGCGCATTATCCGGCCTGCAGTAATTAGTGATCAAGTAGGTGGAAATGTGGGGCACGTATTCATCGAGACAAAAGAATCATAAAAAAAAATTGTTTTACAATGCGCGCACATCTGCCCGTTTTGTTCGGAAACTAATCCCCACCTATAATTATAATATGTATAATCGTCCTCTGTATACATACATGTACTGCCGTGGTTCGTTTTTGTGCCCTATTGAAATCGGGCTTTTTGTTTGAGGATACGTCTCTTGATTTTTTTAATTAATCTCTGCCATTAGTTCTGAACAGGATGCGCTTTAAATAGTGTACGTATTAAATGCTTCCGTCAGTACAGTATTATATAAAGTATGCATTTGTATGAAAAAAAAATTGGAAATAAAAAAAGAGGAAATACAGGGTGTGTCGCCGGAATTATACTCGTGCTACAGTCGGCATGTGCTATTGAACTATATTTAGTTTTTTCTATATTTGAATACAAATCGTTAGTGCAGTCTCGCTTATATATTTTATTGAACAGTGTTTCAAATTCTGTTCGTTCTTCTTTGCTCGAAGAAAGTAGAGCGGCATCACCTGTATAACATACTAGATGGCAAATCCAAATGAAATACACAATGTCATTTATAAAAAGCGGAAACAAAGTAGGAGGAAGAATAAATCTTTGCGCAAACCAATATTACTCGGCATTAAAGAATCGATTGATATTTCCACAAATTACATTTTCCCTGAATAATAGGAATTGATCTACTTACCAACTTTTCCTCTGAAACCTGAAATGAGCTCAATTTATCGAGTAATGGAGTGTGTTTTATATAAACAATGCGTCGTCAATATTCAACTACTTGCCCCTTATTTTCTAAACGTATAAAACCATCTTCTGCAAGGTTGGTACAGGTTTCTCCCAATTCTTCTTGTTTTATTTGTAGCGCGCCTGCTTTTATTAAACGTTCAATCATTATGTTTCCAACATTTACTTATGCGCTGATTGAAAAAGATACGTAAATACAATAAAAAAGTATGTTAAAGTAACAATGTTTTTATCAAAATTGGTCCAACGAGCGAGAAGTTCACAGTTTATCGTTTTAATAAATAGCTGTTTATTACATCGATGAACGCAAACTTTCGTATACAATAAACGCATTTTTTGATATAAAGAATACATTTATTAATGTCCGATGAAAGGTCCCTGAAGTTTGCTTTGCTTCTTACAAAGATTAATAGTTCACTATTTTCACAAAAACCTGTATATTTCATCAATGTGTCTACTGTCTGGACTTGAAATATTGTGAAAATGATCGCTATCTTGCAAATATTTTGTTTCGCCGTAGTAAGTGCATAAATAAAGCATCGTCCTGCAACGTTTTACATCGAACGATAGACCGTTTTCAATTTAGTGGCTAACAATATATGCATAGAAGCGTACAAGCGTATATAGCCAGAGGTCTATTTATTTTAGAATTGTATATGAATCCTCCCTAAGTACATACATACGTGGTATTGTAAAATACCACGTATGTATGCGTGTGTGTTGTCTGCGGAATTTACACCTGACAATAGTTGATTCCCCGTCCAACGCCCACCTGGTAATGAAATAATACGCCACTCCTTTGCACAGATAGAGATGTAATGGCCCTAAATACCAGACAATGCTCTTCCATCCAGTACAAACGGCCACGCCGTATTTAAACCGTAATTAATGATGGGCTAGTTACATGGGAATCGGCTACGCCGTGCATACTGACGACGACCGTGTGGTGGCTGCTAATTAAGAAGATAAAGCTGGTAATGTACGCACGGTCATATACCTATGCATAGGCGAAATAATTATGATACACTAAGAGGAACTATTTTCCTATTTTGTAATGGTTCGCTTAATTCCTTTTTATTTTATTCATCAAGTTATATGAGTATTTAGCAAAATCATTTTATTGTTGTTAAATATATTGTCTGTCTAGAAAGTATCCGGAATTTATTATTTTTCTTAATTTTAATATATTTCTTTTTTGTTACATCCTAAGACAAAAGTAATGCATCAAGTAGGTTGTATCGACTGTAGGCCATGGCAAAAATCATATAACAACACCAGCTGTCAAATATTGTTGATTATCAACAGGCTTAATATTTATGAAATAAGGTCGCAAGTAGAAAGAAAAAAGTTGGTGGAATTTTTGTATAGAAAAGGTGTTCAAAAGGTTAAATAATTAGTGCAATTGACTGAACTTGGAAAAAGTGCAGTATATGAAACAATAAAGAGGATAAAAATAGGAGAGATATGAGCCATGGACCAGTTTCTGGAAGACAGCGTAAGATTAGCCGAAACAATCAAAACGCTTTAGTGACTTTAGGACGACAAAACCCGCGCCTAGGGTTTCGAAAACAGATTTGGAAATCAACGTCAAATAAGAGTGTGTCCAGAAACTGTCCGCATTTCACTGAGAAGACAAGGTTACTTATCAAGGAAACCAAAAAAAATCCCTGCAATGACACCTCTACAAAAGCAAGGAAGAATAGATTTTTGGCAACGATTTCGAGACGATAATTTTAGCGATGTTTTTATATCTGACGAAAGTTGTTTTGAGCTTGGTGCAAATCATTTAATAATCCTATCAAGAGAAAATGTTACCGTTCAAATTTCTAAATTTCCCACAAAAATAATGGTTTGGGGAGCAATCTCTCAGCGTGGTGCTACACCTCTCTGTATAATTGATGGCACCGTTAATAGTGCAAAGTATTGTGAAATTCTTAATGGCTTTCTTCTTGAAACGGCTCGTGCTTTATATCCCGAAGGGTGGCGTTTTAAATATGATAATGCAAGATGCCACACTTCTGAATATACTAAAGCTTGGATGCTAGAACAAAATTTGGCAACAATTCCATGGCCAGCAGCTTCTCCAGATCATAGTCCCATCGAAAACACATGGGGACTAATGAAAATTGAAGTAGAACGAGCAGCACCACGAAATAAAGAAGATTTGATTCGGTCAATTTTATAAGCCTGGACCACTATCACCGAAAAGTATAGCGTTGACCTCGTTTCGGAATTACTTGAACGTTTAGTTAAGTGTTCACAGTTAAAGGGAGATTGTATTAGAAAATGAGATGAATTATTTGTTGTGATTTTATTATTCAAGTAATACAAATATATACCGTAAAATTATAGCTGTGCTTTTTGTTTTCCGAATACTTTCTAGACGGACTATACATTTGATTAGGTCATTAAACTGGTTGATTCATTTTCGAACCTCACAATCGAGATCTTACTTATTATTGGAGGTAGAGGGGTAAGTCTAAATTTGGGAAAGTTGTTAAATGACGTCCTATATTTAAAAAAAAACTAAGAAAGCTCATTTTCTTCTTTTGCTTCTACCACCTTTATTTGGTCTTGCAAAAAAGCTAAAACCATATCAATGCCATTTTCGTTCTTCTATCTAATGTCGAAATTTTGAATTTTGAAACTTCTTAAAAAAACGTTGAAAACACAGGAATTTGCTACACCATGCACATCGTATGATGGCATACCGATCAACGAGGAGGACGCACAAGTCCTGTGTGAAAGTAAAAGCTGCTGGATTTTCAAATTCATTCGGTTTATGGTCAACGTGTCCGCCTTTATACCATGCGTAAGCAAATACCTCGTGATATTTTGGCGCCGGAAGTTGATTATGAATTATAGATTGCGATTTGATAATGTTATTGCGTTCACGTAATACAATATCGTAATCATACAGTACTACAAGATCATATGCGAAAACCATACACATCATAAGGTTGCACCATTGATTTAGTTTTCTTGGGCACCGTTAACATGTTCACGTGTTTGTTGGATGGTATAATGTTTCTTAGTGTGATAGGATAGTGACCGGTTTAAGAGTCCCAGAACGAAATGCTGTCGGCTTCCACATTTGGCAAATACACGTTGGTTAAACATTGATGAAAAACTCCTTTTGTTAATTTTACATACGCGGACGCTGCTAAATGTATATTCCACGGTAGAGCAGTTCGGTAAGCAACTAAGTTTCTATTAAGATCTAGTAAAATAACGAGACGTGCTATACATGGTTGAAATCAGAAAAAATACGATATCGATAAAAAATTGAAAAAAATTGGTGATGGCCAGATGGAACCGAAACGTCTCGATTACACCATTAGTTTTTCTTTGCAAGATCTAGTCAAAGTGCTAGAGGTAAAAAAGAACAATAAGCTTCCTTCGTTTTCTTTTCAATCTCGAACGTCATTTATTCACAGGTCTATTTTCATTACAGGTTTATAAAACACACCAAATTTAGCAGCTTTTTTTGCTTTCTGCAATAACAAGCGATACCCCCATGGTGAGGATCGAAAATTAATGAGCCTGTCTATTGATATTATGTTATTAGACGAAGGTGCATTATGTAATAACTACACCACAAAAGAACGTGTTTCAGTTTCGAAGGTACCATGTCCGAAAAACTGACGTAAACAGATACAAAAGTACAGGTTAGTATTTTCGAAAAATTTGACCAAAATTACCAAGAAGTTTCAGTTAATGAATTTGAAAGAATTATGGCGCTTGCCGATTTCTACAGGTTGGTTTTCAAAAAATTACTTCGTCACATAAATGCCAAAAAAGGCAGCGTGGAGCATCTACAGAAGAATAAATATGTTAATAAAAAATTGTATTTAAGGTAGAAAAATGCATTTGCTATTCTCCAAAGACTGAATGTATATGTTCGTATTGTTTCACTTTTATATTTAAGTAATTTTCATATATTGTGCACTATGCAAACTCTGAAACTGAAAAAGATCTGAACAGTCATTTGTGAAGCCTAGCAAGGTATATTTACTGTTTATATAATCCTCTTCTTGTTACTCCCTGCTTCACTTTAGTGTTTATGGCGATTTTAGGTTTCTGGTAAAAATACAACGTCTAAGGTCGGTGTTATTAGCGCCATGTGGAGCGTCGTTCACACAAAATTATGACAAGGTTAAACTGTTCCAATTTCATTTTCGCTGTTGTTTGTTTTATTCACTGATGAATATCGCTTTGTTACTTCAAGGCGTTTTAGCTGCCTTATTTCTACTAAAAATAATAAAGCTTCTATATGATTCTACACCAAATCAAAGCTAAGAAAAAAAGCGTAGATTATATTAAGTAATAGGATAAAATTATGTTTCACTGTATAAATAAATAGATAAATTCGTTTCCCACTTTTTCTTTAATTTCTTTACTTAATTTATATTATTATTACTTCAATGAATCCTAATCATCAATTTCTATTGGAACAAATTCGAAACCATGCAACAAATTCCCTTGTTCCGCGCATGACTTGAGATATACACGCTGATATAGACATGTTGGTATCGGTGATCGAGCTACAGCTTACAGGAACGGCTAACAAGGCAAGTGTTCCGTACACATTATAAGTTATACCAAAACACACCATACATTACAATCCGAACACCACAGCCCGATGAGTGGGATTACAAGTGCATGTTCCATCAGTTACCGTCATCAATAATAACAAATATGATCTTCATTAACATTTTAAATGCTATAATACGATCTCGTCAGCCCGTGCAGCTAAATATTAATAGGGTGTAATTTTTCTTGGTTTGTATCTCAGGGTTTACCGAGACGTGTAGTCGTATATAGATTGGAAAGCCACCTGTGTCTGTCAATATAAAAATCTGCGTATTATCTTTGGTAATTGTATTAAATATTTTATCGAGCTAGGATATAAAGTAAGTATTTTCTTATTTTTTGGGTAAAATTTTAGTAATATCAGTGGATATGGTGAATTAATTACGTTAAAAGCTGCATTAAAAGAAATTTCTCTAAAATCTTCTAAAATTAAGTTATCTGAAGCATTAAAGAAAATTACTTTTCTAATTCGCCTTTCTTAGATTTTTGATAATAATTTTATTATTCACAATTATTATTAATAAATTTTCTATTTTTTTTTTGTTGGTTATCTGTAACATGGTACTTGTTTAATTTCTTTTAATTATTGACATGACAAATATTGAAGTTAAAGCAAATTTGTTTGTCTATCGTCCTAATTTTACCAATATTTTCTGTTGTTTCGTTACGAAATCCTTTATTCCTTCTCCCTCTAATAACTTTAGTAACCAACATTTCTTTAAATCAGTTTATTTGTTTTCATCTTCACATTAAGGTTTCGGTGAATTCTATGCATCACGGACCTTCATTTGGTTACTCTTATGGAATCAATCGCTATTCTTGAAGCAGTACATTTACTAATCGAGGGAGGATCAGTGTTCAACCATTTTGCTTAAGCTTCTGTACATTAAATAAATCTACCGAACCTTACTTCCCAAATTAAATAATTGTTCAACAAAAATTAATTCGAACTTCAGATTACATTATGTAATTTATTAATAACTTTAATGATACATAAGTCTAGTGCTAGAAGTGAATATGTAATTAAGAGTCCGAAATTAAATCAGGCAGCGTGTCCAAGGCAGCCCATTCTTTATCGTTCAATACATGTGTATGTATCTCAACTGGACGATAATTTTCATGAAATGAAATCTAAAGTATAATAAATAATTTATTGAAATATATATCCTATAATTATCATTATCATCGATTCGCTCCAATGTTTTGTTCTGTCACTTAAATAATAGACATTAATTGTAAAATACAAAAAATTAAAAATAGACGATACAATAATTAATACGCATACAACATGAGTAGGTACAAAGGAACTAGAACAAATCCTATGATAAGGGTTTCTTTGTCGTGTTCGGTAAAAATAAGCATAGGAGTCCACCGCCTATTAGAAGAGCTGCCACTATGAATGTTGGCGCTGGACAATATAAATCTAGTAGCGTTGCGATCACAATGTTGCCAACTATGCCGCCGAAACGTGCTGCAATCATAGATATCGCGACACCAGTTGCCCTAAAAAAAGAAAATTAGATATCAGTACTTCTATGTGTTATACTTAACGATCCTTCATCATCCTTGTTTATTTTATGTTTTTTTTTAAGATACATTGTATTCAACGTTATTTGCTCACTATTGCCTTACGTCTCCATGAATATGATCACATTAGCGAATTGGTGAAAACCTTTCCAATTGATTATTGTTGTACAAATAGAGAACAATTGAAAAATTGTGTTTTTGGAATATCTACGAGGGTAGTTTGCAATGTTTCAAACACCAATATGAAGATGGCATTAGTTGTTGAACATATTCTGATAACATGATTGCCCATACGTTATAAGATTATTTCATGTTAGATTCTCAGTTGTGGTATAACTGTCGTTTGTGTTAGTCAACGTTGGTGCTTCCGTAAAAATGAAAAAAATCGCGCCGTCATTAAATCTTAGATTGGGAAGGCAATACGCTTACGCAAGTTAGCCGAGGTGGACGCTCTTTATGGATATCATTATTCGCCACAGTGGTGCTAATAGACGTTCAAGGTAAAAGAGATACTAGAGGCTGTGGGCATCTCGAAAGAATGAGTTTGTCATATATTGACCGAAGATTTGAGCATAAAAAAAGATAATCTCGTGTTGGACGTCGCACTTGCCTGAGGATCCCCTGATACTGATGAATAACTGTACACGAAACTTGCTGATACTGGTACACATTTGAAGCCAAAATTCAGACGAAACAGTGTAGTGAGAAGGGTGAATGGTGTGCGAAAGAGGTGAAGACCGTAGCATCGATGGAGACTGTTTTTTAAGATAATCATGAAGACGAAAAATAATAACGGGGCTTTATTGCGCATCATTGCTTGACAAGCTGGAGACAGTTTTGTTCCACATAAACAACACACCGTCTTACACTCTAGTGATTATCATGGCAAAAATTCAAGAATTGGGTTCGAGTTAATAAACCCTCCATTCTATTCATCAGATCTGGCCCCTGGCGTCTATTTTTCTGTTTCCTAGGCTCAAGGTTTCGCTCGGAGGACAGAGATTTTTATCGAATGAGGAGGTCGTAGTATTCGTAAAGGCCTATTTTGCGAAACAAGATGCCAACTAAGTGTACAGACTTATAATGATTGTGTTGACAAATAAAACTGAATTTAAAGAAAAGAGTCTTGTTTTTCCTGTTATAAAAATACGTTAACAGAACCATAAGCAGAAAACTAACTGGAGAAGCGGACATCATATTGTTGCATTAGCTGATGGCTTCGTATTTTATGTTTATTCCTTGTGTTCAGTTCCTTCTTCTGCTAATAACACTCTACTTTTAAGAAGTACACGTGGAGGAGGTCATTTGTCAAATCAACAAAAATATTATTATTGGTTTTAATACAGTTACGATAACCTAAATTTACTTTTTTACCTCCTTCTTTGTTAACGTAACACTAGTACATCGTTAGATAAAAGATCTAAAATAGCCTTGAGAACGTGGTTTTAGTATTTCTTTGCAATGCTGAATAGGGTGCTAGGGGTAAAAGAAGAAAATTAGTTTTTGGATTAAAAACTAAATCTCGAACGCCATTTATCACAAGTAAAGAAAATTCAGCAACTGTGCCAAATTTAAACCTACCCTCAATTTTCAATGATTCCGAAATTCCCATGGCGGACTTCGAAATGAATCAGCCTGTATAAGAATTATTTGTTACAATTCAAGTAAAAGACGTTACGACTGCTCATTTTTTGGTATTTCTTTCGAATTTTACACACAAAATAATATGGTCCTGATAGTTTGAAAAAGCCCAATTCATTTATATTAGCTTAATTCGCAAAATAATACGGGAATATTGCCAGTCTTTTGCTTTTTGCTTACCTGAGATTAGTTGGGAATATTTCAGTCATGAGACAGTCCAATGCAGCATTACCACAAGAGATAACGCCACTGAACACAGCCGATACTATTAGATTTTGCGTCTTCGTGTACACAAAATACATGCAGGCCGCACAGATGCCAGATGTAAACGTGCTGAATACTGCAAAGGAAAAAAAAAGATTTCTGATTTAATTCCTTAAATAATAAGGCTTAAATAAGCTTTAACTACAGAATAATTCCTTTTTTATTTCGCTGTTGTATACGATTCATATTTAAATGTATAAAAAGACAAATCATGTGACAAAGAAAAAGTAACGGATTCGCGTAGTTGGGAATTTTGAAGCTAGAAGGTTAAGGGGAACTGAAAAAACCTAATCATTTTGACATGCTAAAGTTTGCATATAAAATCGATCGTGTAACGGCAAATAGTCATTCATGCCTTTGTCTAGTTCATATTTACTTTCACTTTACTATAAGCTCTCAAGCAACTGCTATTTCTTGTACAAATACATACAGTAATTGTCTTTTGCTTTGACGTTTTTAGAATCAGTGATGCCTAAATTATACAGAAATATTCTTAGACGACCTTCAATCATTTCCTCTGACCATAATAAAATCCAGTTTATACCGGTTTTATATAATTAAAAGATGTATATGAGAAAAAGAAAAAGGTATTTTAAATAAGCCTTAAAAAGTTCACAACAAGCCGGAGTGGTTCGAATTATCAAAATACGCACGATGTGCGTCATTGAACAAAACCAGTTGCCGGAACTGGCGCTAATTACTTTATACAATATTTGCCTAAAATATAATGCTTGGAATTTCAAGATTATCACCAGAAAATGCAATACAAAGAGCAAATTAGAATTAGAGAATATTACCGAGAACAAGCTAAGTATCTGCTTGCTGAACATCTATTTCTCTGGTAGCTATGATAATTTTTTAACTTACCTAAGAAGAATTTTCTTCCAAGTTTATCAATACCGATAACGGCAATTACATTTGCTGGTATAGCGGCTGCTACAGTTATTAAAGATTCCAGAAATACAGAATCTTCGATTTTTTCTGAACAAGCACCAACAATTTGGCTACCATTAGCCACTACGTAGTTGGTGACTTCACAAACTGACGCCATTTGATCTGGATGGTCCCTCGTATATTCATCGAATCTATTGAACAGTTCCGGAAACCACATCATTAGACCATAGTATCCTACGTGGAACGTAAAATTGATGGTAATAGAGATAACGGTGAACTTCAATATCGGTTGAACGAACACCTGTTTAGTATGATCTATTATGGCCATGAACATCTTCTGAATTTTTTGTCCCATGGGCAACTTGCTCATCGAGCTATACGCCTTGAAGCTATCATCCAAGATCAGATGTTTAACGGGATATCCACTTTTCTCATTTCCAGTGTTTATGTGGTAAATTGATTGAAATATATCCATGGCTTTTTCGGTTTTTCCTCTTGATAATAGAAACTTTGGACTTTCTGGTAGGAAAAATAATAATACTGCAACGACGAACGAAGGTAACGAACATATTAGCAAGAATATCCGCCATGAATTGTAGATGAAATGACTCGAATACACGCCTATATCTTGAGGGATAATTAACCAAGCCAAGCCAGCGACGAAGAGATTTCCTAGAGTCCAGAACGCTGCCATGAAAGATAGCATCGATCCACGCTTTGCTTTTGGTTGGAACTCCGCAAAGTAGGACCAAATTACGGGGCCACTACCTCCTAAACTGTAAACAAAAAATTGGTTACATGTGTGTTAATGTTTAAGAAAATAAAACAAGTGAGAAAGTAACAATATATGAGTCAATCTACTAGCTCCATAAAAATTTTTAAATTTTTCCTCAAGTCATTTATGGAGCAAAATATTAATATACGCATGTGGGTGCCAAAAGATCATATACTGACAATGTACAATACTTTCTACAGCTTCCTCTAGGCCTCGAGAAACAATGAAATTCTGGCCCTACGTCAATGTTGATGATGAGGAGCATGTAATTGATGCGGAATAATTTGCAGCTCAATATTTCGTTGGGGATGTTACATCCTCATCTTCTACCAAAGAATTGTTTGGAATTGCACCACCATGCACCACCATATATTATAAAGAAATTAAGTCAAACTTACATTTCTCACGGTATTCCGTGGACTGGCAGTTTTAAAAATAATCTATTACTTTCTATTCTTTTCAGAAAATTATTCTTTGAGCTTGTGGAGCATTTCCGAATGATCTTATTGGCCATCTTTGTGTAATGCACGAGTTCATTCATTTTTATTCTTGCGAACACTTAGAACAGTTAGCGGAGAACCGGAATATTATAAAATATGTTCGAATCTTTGATAGGGCGATGCCAGGCATCTATGTGGAGAATCTTTAGACTATGGTGCACTTTGTTTTAATTCGTTGTTTGCTTGATAGGATTTTCTTCTTTGTTATCACGCAATTGCATAAACATGCGTATGGTTTCAGTCATAACTAACAAAGAGAAGTTTCCGGGTGTAAAATTCGGATTTTAATGAAACTTGGTAGAAATTCGCGGATTTTTGGTTAACCTAATGTACAAGGTTACTTGCCTTCCTATTTTTGGTTTGAGCACATTCCTTTAGGTCAAGACAATAAATTTCGCTACATAATTGAATTGGACCGATGACGTGAAAAGAGCTAATGGACACCTGCCGCAAAAATGAAATCTTCGCGCTATATACAGGGGGTGATTGAAAGGAAATATTCCCTCTTAACGAGAAATCATTTCATTTCAATCTTTAACTCACATGAAGGTAGTTCCTTACATATATTTTTTCTTGAAGGGGTTACATATATGTGTACATTTGTCATAATCACGTATAACGTATAGAGTCCGGAATATATGCAAAAAAATACGCGCGTTCTTTGGTCTAAATATTCACATTCTCACAGAGAAAATATAAAAAGTACTGGAAATGGAAAAAATGCAATAACATAGATAGATATATTTCTGCTTATTATAAGTTTATTTAGAATAATTTTACAGCATAATTAACTAGGGAGAGAAATTTTGGCGCTTGTCTGAAAATATACGTTGTACATTGAAAAAGTTCTTTCTACGTTGCTTATTGTAGGAGCACTTTTAATTTAATAATTTTGATTCAATCCATGCGCCTAGCAAGTTGTATGAAGTCAACAACAATACAATTTTCTCGGTGGGGCCGGTATATACACCGATTCCGGTAAAAAGAACTGTTGCCAGTTCTTCCTGCATATGCATGCCTTGTTACTGTCAGACCATTTGGACGGAATTAAACAAGATTTTCCAGGGACGGATACACTACTGGTGCCAAGCTTTGAATGAACTGCGCATCATCCCATGGTATCGGTAGTTTTGTAAAGGTAACTGTTTTCACCAATTTTTTAAATATTATTCAATGTTTTTAATTTAACACTAGTTATTAAATTGTTGTTGACTTACACTTGTACAATAAATATAATATGAATACTTCTATAAATAAAATTTCGACCAGAAGTTGTTGCTGTGGGATATAACTTGATAAAGTTATTGATGAGTCGAGCAAAATAATATGAATTAATTGATCAAGTTTTGAATTTTATTGCCTATATTTCGCATCGAAATCGAATGCTATTTCAGAGCTCTACTATAAAATATTTGTCAGGATTTTATAACATAATTTTCAACCAAAATGCAGCGAACGGAAATGTCTGTTGTTAATCTCAATGCAAGCAACTTGTGTATTTATACTTAAATGTATAATATTGTCTCTCTGACAAACAATTTTTTGTGACAGAGCGTCAGAAAAGTATAAAAGAACTGTCAGGGACGTCTAAAATTAAAATGTTAAAATTGGATATAATAAAATGATGTCATGTGAATAAGTAAAATGTTAATTGGACTAGAAACGGTAGAACAAAATTAAAACAGTGAGGATTGAATTAAAGGGTGTTGACTATTGTATTGGATTATGTCGCTTGTAGTTTCTGCTAAATAAATACGACTATTACTTAGAGTTTCTATATCGGACCTGAAGTTTATATCTTTATCATTATTATTCATTTCTATCATTTTTAAAAATTCTTTAGTTTTCTTTTGTAATGTTGTTGTCTTAGAAATTTGGTACTATCGAAATCGAGGTGATGACCGCTCAGTAGCTAAGGGCGCAACGATCCTTTTTTGTTTTTGTGTCACTTTTGTGAGTCGTTATTCTGGTCTTCAACCGCGTTTGACTAATAAAGCTCATTACAATGTCCACACATTTCTCTAATAACCCCACCTCATACAAAATTAACACTGTTAAAGCCGTGAAAGACAGAGTGTTGAGAACGGGTCATCCACCTTTCCACCAAACCAATCTATGTACATATGCTCTTCAATTTATTTTTAAATATTTGCTACCCAGAGCTGCTGTTTAATAATAAACGGAACCTATCTACACTTCCTAACAATAATAATGTTATTTTAGATTTACATAATCCAACGCAATAGTCAACAATAACTATTTCAATAATAACAACCCAAAAGTAGAATTACTTAAACCCATTATCTTAAATACTTATTAACGTTATAAAATGTTCATGAATATAAGATTTTAATAGTTGTTTAAATAAGCTAAAGCTGCTAATCGTTTTAATATGTCCTGGCACCGTATTGAAGTAAACAGCATATCTATAATATGGTCCACGGTCATAAAGTTGTTCTTTGAGCCGGCACACTTATACGATCATGTGAATGAGTTATCATGTTGCTATGTACATCAACAATTCATACAAATACAGCGACCATAAAAACAAGACATTCAACTACTTGAGTATTGGTCGGCTAGAAGCCACGGAGAATGCACCTCAGCATGCATCTAAAATCTTTTTTTTTATATCTATGGAGTCCGTATAACTAGCAGAACTTCAAAAGAAAAGACTCCATATTTCCACCCACGAAAAATAAAACACAGGCAAAGTGCCAACATCGTCGCTGGTTCTGAAATTCCTAATTCCATGACACACTGGGCACAATTTACTTATTGACGGACTCGTGTTTGTCGACTCTCGGGGAAACCAGTAGGCAACACGAACCCTGTCTTATGAGTCGAATAAACACGAGTCTGTCTAGTCGCTGCAAAAAAGTAACGATTTCCCCTACCTTGGTCATCTCTACTTATAAGTGAGATACAATCTATACTCAATCCCAGAAACCTAACATGCTCGCCAGTGGGAACAGATGATGTAGACTACTACTTATACTCGAGCTAACCCGAAACTGTAGCATGTTCGTTTTAGTCGCATTAAGCATTAGCCCATTATCCTTTCACCACGCACAAATAGGCGATAACACCATATTTGCGCGAACAGACACTAAATGTACGGCAGAATCAGCGATAATGCAGCTCGTATCATCAGCATACTACGACAACAAACATGATGGCAAAGGTACAAGTACAAGCCATTAACATATATAACAAGGAGAGTAGAGCCAAGTATAGAGCCCTGTGGAACACCACAGATCCATAGAGAGAGAGCACTATTTTGGTTAGAGCCATAATTCTGTATAATGATGCATATATCTAACATTGTTTGGAATACCCAAATGCAGGGCTTACGCTTAATTGTAAATATCTGTTTTACTTTCAGTGTTAGACATATGAATGGTTATATAAAAGCATTAGAGATATACATTTCCTATATACGGTGGATATGGTGCTACTTGAAGGAATGGTGTTTATGGTGTCTAAATTTGTTCAATTCTGAACACTGTGTATTTCGAAGATGTTCCAATACAATGTTTAGATAGAGCCAAGTATGAAATTTGATATTGTAAGCATCTAAATGTATTTGCGTCGTAAGTATTTCGAAGTTTGGTACAAGTATATATGAAACCTATATTATGTTGGGTTACTTCTAGCTGAAGAAACCAAATACGTAATGATATGCAAGGGTTCCATTTAAAATAACAAAGTGCCCACTCTTATATCAATCACCCTCTATATGTAGAAATATTTTTGAAAGATAGCTTACGGTAATCTATTACATTATCTGAAGATATTGACCTCCTACCATTAAATAATAGGCAAAACTCTCCAATTTCAGAAGATTGAGATAACATGTATTACGTAATATTGATAAGAATTTTATACCAGAAATAATTATTTTCTTTGTTGTATTTTAATTACGAATCCCCTTTTATTATTCACTTCTACACGCTAGCAAATACGGATGTTTACAGCTACCATATATGCAAATACACACTCAATAAAGTAGGTAATTATTTAATAAAAATTAGCCAATTAGACAGTTAGGTTACTAAAAGAGACAACGAAACAAATTTCCAGCGCACTTCTCTCACATTACAAATAGTATCGACAAATAATGCCGGTAAGTGTTTTTGGTTGGTCTGCTGACTTAAGAGAAAAAACAAACAAATTACGACAAGTTACTCTTACTACTACAAAGTTCAAAATCAAATACTAAATAGTGACTGAGCATCTCGATTAATACGTGTAAACAGAAAAATCCATCCATCCATTTTGTGCGAGCTTAGAAGATAATTTAGAGAAAACGCTCCAAAATAAAAAAGTATTCGGAGACAAGGGCTGCACTTCATAAAATTATACTTATAGTTCAGTTTCCTCAATGCACAATATACAAGTTTGGTCTTTTAAATAAAATACACCGCATATGGTTGATGTATATTGAAGGAAATCGGCATGAATTAAAGTAGGGCATCTAATGTCGTCATCATACACAGGATGTTCTATCTAGAAACCAGGCTTGTAATGTTTACAGCTTAAACTGTACACCCTGTACAAAAATAGCCTGAAAATGTTATTCGTTCAAAATATTCTGGTACTGCAATTGTAAATGCGTTGAAACATACTTTTGAAAAGTAAAAATTTAAAAAAAATAATATCGACCCGTGAGTAGATTCTGGCATTTCGCCTACGTAAATTAAAGGCGAGAGGGATCCTGTTTACGGATACTCTGTACCATCAGCTTGGTTAACGAAGAACGTGCGGGACCGTCACAAACCACTACGCAGAAGTTCGCCAAGTGGTGTTAGACGATCGTCAAACTAATTTTGGAAAGATACCAGCGGTTGTTACCATATGAAGAGAGTGTGTTTGTGATATATTGACTGAAGATTTGGGTATAGAAGAGGCAATTGGGCGCTAGGTGATGAAAATGCATTCGAATTAACATTTCCAAATCCCTGTTGAAGCAGTTTAAGCGAAATAAGTCTGAGTTTTGGTGTTGACCATTTAGTATAAATTAAATGAACTGAGTACAGCATCATTCCTGAAATTAAGCCGCAGTCGAAGCAAGCTTGCGAAAGGTGATTCGGTTTCGAAGAAGGCTGAAGAAGTAAACTGTTCCATCGGCCGGGAAAGTAATGAAGACTATTTTTTCTAGGGATGGCCATGGTTGTGCCAGTTGTGTCAATCGACTAGCTTGAAAATGGAAAAACAATAACGCGGGCACACTACTCACCACAAGCTGGAGGCAGAAATTGCGGAAAAACAGACCTATTTGAAGAAAAAGGAAGTTTGGTTCCGCCAAGACCATTGGTTGCCATAGCAAAAACTCTAAAAGACTGCGGTGGACCCGAGAACATGGGAGTTAGACGGTAGAACAGTGGAAAAATATGTTATAAACCGATACTGTACGGAATCGAAGGAATAATGGGGAAAGAGGACTACCGCGAAATATTAGAATCTCCTGCCATTACTTGTGAGCTGCGAGTAATCGATGAGAATTTTACTTTTATGCACGACAACGACCCAAGCATACAGTTCGAATATGAACACGCTGTCTGAATGAGCCAAAAGAGCTCAAAAGCCAAATTATGCTATGGCTACCGCAGAGTCCCGATCTTAATCCTATTGAGCTATTGAGTTGCTTTGCTTTTGATATTAGTTGCACTTGGTTTTTTCACCTTGTATTACTTGGCCAAACTTCAATGGACGGTAGTGTATATGTCTTTTTAAAGCTATTTTAATATTTCTGATGTGTCACATATTTTAAATTTCATAACTACCGCAAAATTCAGTGTAAACATTCCGAGGAGATTTAGCCGTATGCAAATTTGATTAAATCACATTCATACACACTTTTAGAGCATGTACGAATTGTATAACACCAACATAATAGTTTTTTTCCTCGCATGAAAGACCTTGATAAATATGCCTTGTTTGCTCTCTATAAATGAATTTACAATTAGACGAAATATAGAGTTTGCATAAAGTCCATATATTTGAAACGACCCGAATTAATTGATGAAAAGTTCTACAACCCGAATTGCATGTAATGTAGAGATAAAGAACATTACTAAATTCATAAATAGGTCATAAACCAATTAGAACAAGCGCGTCATGTCCGGTAGTGCGAGGAAGAATTTCAAAGAAAACGATTTTAATTTGTTTATAATTCGTTTTAACGAGAGACCTTCGTGTCGTGGCAATATTTTAGCTAGTTTCTAAGGAACAAAGAACGAGAATAATTTTATGACAAATACATATTTCAACAACGCAATAATGTCACACGCCAGTGAAGGAAAATATATTAACCACGGTTTAATTTTTTTGCTATTTAATTTTAATTTGACCTGTTTATTCGAACACAACATCTCTGCTCGAGAAGTAATCAAATTGTCGAATCTCTAAATAAAAGTAAAGGGAGATCCATCTAAAATGATTTTACACTAAATAAGTAAACCCTTATTGTGGAAAAATACTATAGGCAACCTGGAAATATGGATTTTCGAAACTGGCAGCTTCTATTTGTTTGTGTGGTGATTAGTCCAATGCGGTCCATGGCTTTGTTCTCCCACACCCTTACTATGGAATTGTGATATACAAGGTATATTTCATGTTCCAGACCGATGTTTTTTTTGATAATTTTTAAATGAAAAAAAAACATACTTATTTGTTGATTAAATGGTCTTATTGTGGTCTTAAGTGGCTATTTCTGGCCATTGCGCAAATGGGAGTTCCTTTATAGAAGTTTTTCGTAGCAGTCTCGCGGACTTTCTTTGTTACTTCGGCAATTTTGTTTCGAATGTTGTCCTTAAGTATCAGGATTGTAGGATCCTCAAAGAAATATCACCGAATGTGCCATTGGCTCAAATAGCCCACCAACAGCCACAATGAGGATTTTCAGTGCCTTACTAGCAACTGTTTTATTTGTTAACAAAGCCAGCCAAATCGATATATGCCTAATCTCTCGTTATGATTTTTGCCAAAAATTGAGGTTGTCTGTACTGAGCTATAAAACCTGAGTAAGTACTCCAACTTCGTTGCCATTCATGGTCATTTTTCCGCCATTTATACGGGAATAAATAGCAAACACGCCGATTTCTTGTGTACTACGTTGATGATAATTACGCGGGCGTTCCCGAACAGTCGGCGTCACCGCATCAATATTTTCTGGCGTACGTTGACTACCTTTTCGCCACGTTACTGTGGCGTCAGATGCCCCATGGTAAATTATTATCGAGCATTTCCTATAACTATCAAATATGAACTGTTAACATTTTAAATCAATATCAGCATTGCAACAAAATAATTAATTGAAATGAAAGAATATAAAAAATTATTTTTTTCAGGTCTGGCCAACAACATTTCGCTCACATCTGGAATATCGGGAAAAACACGAACGTCAAACCGTTGCATCTTTAATAGTTCGAACTTTGGCCCCAGAGATGTTTGCAATCTCGGTCTTCACTTCAAGAAAAACGCCTTCATTTTTTGTATATCTTATTCGCTTGTTTAATAAGCTAAGGCTTCGATGCAAGGAGATTGGTATCTCATCAACTCCTTCATCCCAACTGAATAAGGAATCATCGTATAGATTTTCGTGTACGATAAAATTCGAACTTGATCCTCAAACTACTAACTTGCGTTTCTTATTGGTAGTTGGTAAAATTCTTCGTATGGTTTGCTGTGTCGGCTCAAGTTGATAGTCGATCAGGAAACACATTGTACTTTAAATGGGAGCAAAGAGAAGTAAATTCACTTTACCCCACATAACCCTCCATGATTTAAAGATTATTTGATTCATTTCACATTGCACCGAGCGCCCGCTTTGCTCCTCTTTCCCTATACTCTTTTTAAGAAGATTTGGATCATCAACAACTGTGCAGATCACAACATAAACTACTATCCGTGACAGAAGTCTTGTGTAGTGAAGATAGATTTTAAGACGCAAAGATTTGGTCATCGGTTAGTCTATGGGCAGGCAAAAAAATCAGACAACAAACCCGAATAAACATTACACAGTTGTCTATGTCTTTACTATAGTTAACAGCATTTTTTGTTTTGCGATGTGACACATTTAAATAGATTCACGCCTGAATAAATTATGTTCAACGTCCAGAACTCGAGCGCTTTTAAAATCAAAAGTATGACCGGCAGTGTTGCAATGAACGCACAGAACCGTACTTTGATGATTATTCCGGACACTACTTTTAAGTAATGAAATTCTTTCTTTCAGTTTTTGTGAAGTTTGCCCTACGCAACGACCTTCGCAATCATTGCATATACACAACATCAGACTTGTCAAGAGGGTATCTCACCTTTAAGTTTAGAAAAAAGTATTTTAATCGGATAAGTAACTACTGGGTGAAGGATTTGTACTAAGGTTCGTAAAAGTTGAAGAATGTGTTGTAGAGGGAGTGACTAAAATTCTATTAATTGAGGAATTCCTTTTTAACAGGTTTTTTTAATATTACAAGATTCTTATTGTGGAAATCGAGATACCCCGATGAAGGTGACATAGTTCAACCGGAGATTTGGCAATTTGTAATAAAGGATCAAATTAAGGCTTCTTCTATCTCTTGCTTGTCCACAGACTAATCAAGGATCAAAATGTTGTTTATCAGAAATTTTACCCACATAGAATATCTAGTTAGAAGAGTAAATCTTATTGAAATGTCACACTTGTTTCCGACCTTTGTTATTTGGCATAGTTCGCATGGATCTGTTTGCGATGTGAGTAATAGATTGGAAAGATTCTAGTAGTTACGCCGATACGAGAGTAGACAATTAGATAAACAAATAGAGGTAACCTTGTCCGGCACAATGACTGATAAAATGTTTTTAAATGGTAAAAATGAAAACAAAAGAGTTTTCATACCTCGTTGAACTTCATCAAGGGCAAACAATGTATAATTGTTTTATATTGCGAGATACAAATCATTACCCAACAGTAATCCAACGGAGCCGTAGATAAATAAAGTCCTAATCGAAATAATTTGTTTAAAGACATAATTTAATAGCGCATAAGTGTTGCTAATATCTCTAATCAAATTACTATCATATATGTTTATGCTAGAAAATCTTAGCATTTATTAATCATAGGTATGTATGTAGTCACAATTTATTTTAAAATTTAAAAACAGAGTAGGAATCAGTTTTTGATTATTATTGTTACTACTTTATTCGAAAACATTTGACCACTTAAACCAAACGCCGATACACAGGCTGTATCAATTATCATAATTAACATCTCCCGTGTGGAAGGTAGCTGTGTATAGAGAAAATATCATTGACATTAATACAACAAATTTCTTTCGCTTAATATTGTTCGACCTTAAAGTGACGTAAGTGTATTATATCACTGTATATTCAATAGAAAACTGCGGAGATTTGTTTCTTTAAAAATTTTAGTACGATCGTAATGTCGGGGCATACCGACTGTGTATACGAAATCTGAATAAATCTATGTATGTATGTATGTGAGTATAATTGCAATATTGAGCTGATATCAGAACTGCGGATGGTTGTAAATGCTGACTGTCTGAGTCAGTGTGAAAAATCGCAAATCGACGTTGTTAATAAATGATTAATATTCTCGTTAGATTTACAAAAACCATTCGTATGTATACTTTTGTCTGAACTATCAGTTTTATGGTTCTTTGATAATTACAAGATGTTGAATTGTATCGTGGTACATAGGTTACAAAAAAAGTGAGAGCAAGGGTACTATGAATTCTATTGTAATTTAATACCAAAGAAATAACATTATAGGGTATATTAATTTAAATCTTCAGGATCAGATGTTGCTGTTATTTCGTGAGCATAACGAACAACTCTTGCTAAGCGATCACGAAATTCCGAAAAATAATAGAAATTAATTTTATAGAGAAAATCTAACAGTAATTTGCTGCTGTACGCAAACGAACACATTTTGCTATTCGCTGGGCGTGCTTCTCTATGGAAGCTCATACCAAGCCATTGGCAAGGCCACTCATGCAGCTGTTGTAAGTTCGTTAGAGGATCAGGAAGCACACCTACCCTTTGACTAATCATATCCCAGACATGCTCAATGGGCGATAGGTGTAAGACAATTGACAGAATATTGAGGATAGCCTCTTGCATATGTCGTAATTTGGCAGAAATAGGCCATAGAATAACAATGCGTTCCATATATCACTACATTCGTTCACTTGGCTTGATTCCTTATCGTCTAAAATTAGTATTGCTTCTCATCCATCAGCATCGTGCCTTGATTAGAATTATGTAATGTACGGACAGATCGGGATGAAGATTGGAAGAATATCGTGTTTTCAAAGGAATTTCGTTTTTGTTTGTGGGCCCATGTTGGTGCTATACAAGAGCTAAATAATGACACATATCTAGCAAGACAATACCCGTCCTCATTTTGCAAAATACTTCTTTCAGACCTTGAAGTACCGTACCAAACCCTAAGGGCCCCGTTAGTCTCCTCTATTCGCCTTTGGTTGTCTAGGTCGTCCAGAGGTTTTTCTTCGATGTTGCCTTTCCATCATACGACCCGTTTTAAAATCGCTTAAGTGGCGATAATGTAGCCTCTATTTGCAATTTAATAAACTGTTACAATTGAATAACCTAAACTGACTAAACTGATTCAAAATGTTGAACAGTTGAAAAAGGGAGAGAGAGGCAGAAGACGACACAAGAATTTGTTGTTTTCATACAACCTCTTTTGATTTTGAATTTAACGGGTTATAGGTTTTCTAAGTCCGTAATTGGTATGAATTATAACGGAGGTTTAAACAAAATAAAATTTAAACCTTCTAAAAGGCATACAGATTCAGGTTTGAGGAAGCACGATTAGCATCATCGTACAAACTCAATTTACGACCAGAGCGATTCCTGTACTATTTGATGTAAATATTCTTTTCAATGGTGTAAAATGTTATTGTATATGTCAATATAAGTTTGCAAATATAGATTTTTTGAATTATTATATTTACTGATCTTAAACATAATTGAAATATTTTATCTGCGTCATCCTTAAAATTTAAGTTCTAGAGTTCGTTGGGTTTGAAATAATTTTTCTTAAGCATTTTCCGTTAGGTACACAACATTATGTTGGTAACATAGAATTTGCAACAGCTGAAAATTTTTTTGCAACTCTTGGCGGAAATTACTAGAATACAAAACTTGATTCGAATTTGGGTTATAAAGGAAGTAATATTGATGTAATTAATATTTTGTATTCGCCCTGATTAGATTATTATCAAGTGTTAAGATGTGCCACTTCATTAGCATTATCGTTTCCTCTTTCTGTTCAATTTTAATTGGGCGAAGAGAGATTGAATTGTTTTTCTAAAAGGTACCGGTTTGCCGTTTCTCATGTGTGGTTCAAAAGTGACCAGGAATGTCGAAAAAGGGTAATAAGTCAAAAGGAAAATGTGACCGTCTAAGACTCCTCTGTCTTAAGAGATCACTTCTCGGGTTAGTGCTGAAGGCTAGTAACCTTTGAAACGGCCTATAATATCTTTTGGACATAAGCCGTAACCCTCATCTGTTATTACTGGTTTAGCGAAAGATTTAAAGGAATCTCGAATAGCGCAGACTTGCTTTTAGTGATAAATTTATATTTTGCTTGGGGATGGTTAAGTAGAGACGGCCACCAAATCTCTGGAGTTACCGCATGGGTAGCCATCACCCAGTAACTTACACGGAAGAAAAACTTAGAAAAGAACATACGACGATATTGTATCAACGATTAACGCAATTATGGAACCTGCCCAGATTTTTGGGTATTATTACATGTTGTGGTCAAGTTGTTATTGTATTGTTTAACATAAACGTACAATTTTTTTCCAATAACGTTTGTGATAAGATGAGCACGACAAGATTGTAGCAATTTTTAACACAAAACATCCTAATTTTTTCTACATTTCCGTTTCTAAATAAATGGCCTCCTTTAAATGTACCAATGGCAAATAGGGACAGTAAAAATTAATTAGGTGATATGTATATTTAATTTGTTATAAATAAACTGGAATAGATTCGTACGCAAGGTACAGATTCATCTGTATTTATTTAGAGGTTAACATATATGTGGCCATATGGTATGTATCTCGCTACATGTATAACAAAAGGAGTGCCTCAATAGTTTAAGTTTGGATGAAATTACGGAACTTATCCTTATACTGGGCGTTGAAAAATATTCCAGTCAAAATTTCAAAGAGACTCTCGATTATTCAGGTACTTGAACTCTATGGGTAAACACGTAATTTGGGTTATTTATTATAAAATTGTAGATCTTCTCAAACAATAATACAAGATTTTGTCATAAAAGTGTTGTAATTTCTCTCATTTAGTATAAATATAATAGCAGAATAATATACTTACGCAGCTCCGTTGAGAAATCGGAAGAGCATGAAGAACTCGAAATTTTGACTGAAACTGGATGCAACTATACAAAGTGCGTTCATGAACGAGATCACAATGAGAACCTTCTTCCTACCAACAGCATCGGCCACCGAGCCCCAGACGTAAGCACCGGCGATCATGCCAATGAATATTATCGAATTCAACCATCCTTTGGTATGTGTAGTTAACTTGAGATCACACTGCGCTGAAGGTAATATGAACGACATGGAGACGACATCCATCTCCTCGGAGGTGCTGACGAAGCCGCATACCGCCAGCAATAGGTAGTGAAATTTTCCATATTCGGTTTTCTCTATGGCACCTTCGAAATCGGCTTTGAGGTATCCGCCCTTTTCCGGATCGGAGGACCCAAGACCCAAATCATGGAATGTAACCAACTCAATGTCTTTGGAGCCGTTCTGTATAGCGGAAGGTTTTACACTGCCGTTACTATCCTTCGAATCACTTTCTACCATTATATAATACGAAGAAAGAAATTCGTTGACGTGGATGGAGACGACTGGATGGATATAATCTTGATCAGATCAAAGATCACTTTGAGTGTCAGTTAAAACGCGCCTGTAACAGAAAATAAAAGAAGTAATTAAGAGAAACATTGCTTATTTACTAAATTCAAATACAGTGTTACAACAAGATAATTAGCATTAGTAAGCTAATGTCACTAGGAAACTGAACGGATTAGCATCCTATTAGCGCAAAGTAGGGAAAAAAGTGGCGAAAGCAAGGTTCAAGTAATTAAGAAACTTAACACGTAGTAGACAATTTTTAATTAGCTGAAAATGTTTATATTCCAATGTTAAATTAACTTTAAAACATAAGAATTTTTCATGTATATCTCTCATACCAAAGAATTTATCGGATCGATAAAATCGGAAAGAACGAGGCCACAAGTCACGAAAATTTCTTACTCGTGAAGGCTTTTCTCCTCAAATGGGGAAAATTCGCCGCCTTATTCTACAGTAAAAGATTGGTCAAAACGGTTTCGAATGGGTAGGAATCCCTGAAAGCCGGCACAAGAACAGAAAGGAAGGTAGAAGTGGTGACCGAAGACAACATTGCCTTTATTAAAATGTCGGGGCTTTCTGATACAACTCTTTGCCGAATCCTACACAATTATCTAGATATGAATAAAATTAGCGCAAGGTGTGTGCCAGAACATATTTCAGAAATTCAGCGCCAGCGTCGTGTTGAATGTGCTCAATCCTTTTTATAGCTCACTAGAGAAATCCCTGTGGACGTGTTGAACACAATTAACACAGGAAATAAAATGGGTCTCTATGATCGTTTGTCAAAAAGGAAGTCCATGGAATTACGTAATGGCTAAGATTTTTTGGGATAGAGACTATTCTAGAGAAGCGTGGAATACTGACCAGATGCTTGCGCTTGCTGCATGACAATCCACCCATGCACACTGCTGGAATTACAGAATTCGTAAATGCGGATTCGAACAATGCAACCATTTTCCATATGGTCTCGAGTGATTGCTTGTTTGCAAATTAGTAAAAGAACCTTCGCGTAACGTTGATGAAATGAAGGCTACCGGTTGGGCAAATTTTGAGAACAAAGAGAAGGAATAGTAAGTGCATTAATTCTTTCATATAGGGAATTTTTGGCGCTACCCTGTGTATGTAGAAATTATTCTAAAACATATTTACTACCTGATATCATCAACTAGCTGCGGGGGTGTAACAGCGATAATCTCACATTGTCACTATCACTTTTGGTATTTAATTCTAGCCTATAACAACTAGAGCTGAATGGTGTCACCCGAGTGTACAAATAATTGTGAAGTTAAGCAGGCAGTCGTAACAATCAGTAACCGCTAACAAAAAAGTAATTCATGCTGTCTGGATTTCATAAATTTTCTCTTACAACGCAATTTCCGTTTTAATGAAGGTAAAGGTATAACTGCGACAATAACAAAAAGTCATTGCTTGCAACAATATTCAAAGCATTCTCAAACTACTCACCTCAAACGATCAAAGTTAATTCGACATTGGAACATTTTAAGCATCAAATACACATATAACCTACTTGCAAAGTAATCGAATTGAAGAATAAAATTTTTATGGTCACACCACAAGATGGTAAATGTTTGTTTACACTTAAATTGAATTAGATATAACGTTCACTGAGAACCTTGAATAAATTAACATAGGTTCCAAGCTTCTGTTTCTCGTATGTTCTTGTTACTGTTTATGCTTATACACCGTAAAAATATCAACTTTTTCGACATTCGAATGGTTAATTATGAATTACGCGATATACAGCGTACCATGCGGGACGTTAGCATTCGAATTCATTAGACAAGTAGCGATAAGTACTTAAAAGATCGAATACGATACATAAAATAACGCACATGCACACAAAATAAACCGCTCAAGCACAAAACAAGTCCTTTAATTTAAGTATTTAATCTGAGAAACGTGGTCATTTAGAGATTATAAGGAAGTATTTATAAAGCATTTAATGAATTAAGGCGCTATGTACTCTTTCAAATTTAGACGTTCCGCCAATTTCGCCGCCTTCTCAATCATAATTCACCGGTATTCCGTTTGCCTGTCGATCGGTTCAACGTTAGTGGTGGTGAAACGATGAAACAAACTATCACAACTACATATATCAAACTACACACTTTAATAATATCCCTAAACAAATTATATCAGACTGCATACTTCGTGGTGTGTATTTAATATTCGCCATGCGCATGCGTCGCTTGTTTATCCTACCGCTCATATTTGTTATTTAGCCGTATAAATAAGTAGATTGAGTGTGCATTTTCGCGGCCACTTTGTCATTGTATGCACATCATCCACACGCGGGATCGTATAGCGTCCTCTTCCTCTGACATACTATTTTTCCATGCACTCGTCTTGAAAAATAGTTGTTTCTTCTAGCTCTTTGTTATCGAGACTATGCGCACTATCGATAATTTGTGAGCTCTTACTAAATGTTTTTGGCATTTGTACAGGATTATTGCTTATACCTCGACCTCCCTATTATTTATTTTATTGTTATATAAGTATACTTAAAAGTTTCGTAAATTACAGCCTATTCACAAAGTGCGTAGGCGGACAATAATTTCTTCCCAAAGAAAGTTAGAGAAAAATTTTCAAATAAAAATTGTTGGAAGGGAAGCTATGTACGACACAAAACTATACTCAAGTATACAGAGCTTTTGGGTGTTCCGCTTCAATTCATGTTAACCTTTTTTGACATTCCCTATACCTACCTACTGCGACGGTGGGTGATGCAATCGACGCCGCCGGGATGTGGACAGCGCTTTGATTCCTTCGTGTGTTTTCGTTCTATATTGTGTACATTGTACTGTGCAACGGAAATACACGAGGTTATGCGCGTCCCTTGGCTTACATTATTACGTATCGCCGCTGCTTATCTAACTTAGATGTCGATACAATTTCGGATTTTTGCGAAATAATGCAATAATGCGAAATGCCTTCTACTACTGCGATATTTATACTTTATAAAGCATGGTAGTTATCCTGATCCCAAAGTACCCTATCATCTTCTGTTAGAATCACTGTTAAGGCATCAGACAGCAATTTAGCCTTACTTTTTTGGTTAGTTGGTTATTCATGGCATGATCGATGGTTCAATATTGCTGGGAAAAATCAACTTTTATACAGCTCACAAGACATTTGTTTCAGCCTCCATTGTTTACTATGTGCAGATTATATAATTCTAGCAATTATATTTTAGATATATTTAATAACAACTTTCAACAGTTTGTGAAACAACTCCAGGAAAACACCTCACTTTCTCTGATGAAGATGAGCGGATGGTGCTGTAGAGGTGCTGACTGGCTTCGTGGGGCCTCAATATTCGGAGCAGGGCAAGTGCTACGTACTTTTGCATGAGGTTAATTACCTATCTTGCATTTGTTTGAAAAAGGCAAGGTACTTAGCCTTTGTTTAAGGTAATTTCTGGAGATGCTCTTTTACGATGGATTTTATACCCTCTAACAGTGCAATGATGATTTGTAAAAAAGTAGGTGTATATTGTGGATAGGTATGTTTCATATCACAATCACTACATTTATCGGTTTTCCGTTTCTTCTTCAATAATAATTATAACTAATTCATTACTTAATTTTAATTTTAATTAATTATAATATTAATAAATAATACTTAATCTACAATGTAACTCTATTGTCTAATGTGATGTGCTTCCAAATAAAAAAAATGAAAATAGTATAAATAAATACTTGACTTTCTTTAATAGTTAATATCTTAGACGCCTTACAGGTTAGAGCGGTTATTCAAATTTTATTGCAATGAAAAGAGTAGAGTTAGTGAGTAGATCAGTCAGTGGTAATGGAGAACCAGCACTGCTGTAATTCAGCCAATGGAGCAGGGTGTCGTTTATTTGGATAAGCTGCGAGGGATGTTTCCAAAGGTCTGGGAATTGTGCTCTAATTGAATTATGCAGATCTTGTAGGCAATGCTATTGGTGATAGCTTGATATGTTTATGCAGCTATCCAGTGCAATATAGTTCAGTCTGAGTCAGGTGTTTGACTGATATAGACGCGTCTTCATAGCACTGTTTCTGTAAGCATGGAAGACGTGGTTAATTCTCAAAGAGCAATAATTTTCTTTTCGTGGAAAGAGGGTTTGAAAACTTCATAAATTATTCAGGGTTTGCAAGGAATGTTCGGTGAATCTGCAGAATCTAAAAGTAGTGTATATCGGTGGATCGATCGTTTTAAAACTGGTAGAACACGATCAGTGGTCGCCCGAGCACGTCGGTAAAGGAAAGAAACATTACTGCCGTGGAGCACCTATTAAAAGAGGACTAGCGTATGGCTACGAATAGGTACATGACAAGTTCATGACATCTTACACGATTCTTTGGGAGTAAACAAGGTTTCAGCCCGCTGGGTGCCAAGACTCTTGGGACCTGAACAGAAACTCAATAGGTCTGACACTTGTCAACTTCAAGGGCTCGTTACAGTGATGAATTTTGGCAACGGATAGTAACCGCTGACGAAACGTGGATTCCCTATTCTAATGCTGAGGCCAAAAGTCAATCCAAAGAATGGCGTAAACCGAAAGAAGTGCCTCCACTTAAGGCGCGTGCAGTTCCATCTGTTGGAAAGGTAATGCTTACTGTATTCTGGGATTGCGAAGGAATTAATTTTATGGATTATCTGCCGAAAGGTATTATAATTAACGCAGAATATTACTCGAATTCATTATCCGGACCACTGTGGCAGACACTTGTCAGAAAACGGCCTGGTAAGTTGCATAAGCGTCTGTTATTGCAATAAGATAATGCAAGACGCGATGCCGCAAGAAAGACAAAGGCTGTTTTGAACGATTTACGATGGGAATTGCTTTCGTAACCCTCGTATACGACAGAAGGAACCTTTTGGCCGCAATCTTATTTTCACAGGGGTAAGACATGCGCCAATGTTTAAAATGCGTAACCATTGAGAGTACCGCATTTCTTATAAGCTGATTTGGGGATAAAAAATCTTAATTACTTATAGAAAAGTGTTGGCACAATATTCTTCCACACTCTCGCAATTTCAATAAATCGTCAGAATGAGAGTATGAGGTAGATAATTTGATCCCCTTAATCGTCTTAAGGAAAACAGAAACTAAATAATCAACCCAGTGGTGTTGGCAGTAAAGTTGTTCGGAAAACGCACTTCATTGTTGAAATATTGAATGAATTTGAAACAGTAGAAACGCCGCATCTTACATGCTAGCAACAAGTAGGTTTTACAAGATAGCAAGCATTATCTAGAAAGTTAACAAGCACATGCAGATAATAAATAATGAAAATAATCAGGCAAATATGGGTTAATGTTAGGTTACAGCGAAAAGGTTTTTCTTGAAGATTACTTTTAATGATTATCTTTAGTTTATCACAGCACTTTAGCAGAAAACTTCCATACATAGCGTTATATTTAATATACTAAATAACGACATATTTTGGATATAGACAAATTTTTATAAAAAAAATTCTGGACCAGTTTCTTTATCAAATTCTCGAAGAATATACAGGATGTTCCATTTAAAGTATTAAAATTGCTAATGATTTCTGGTCACCTTGTAGAATTTAGTTGATATAAGAAATTCTTTGATGGCTTGTCGATAATTCATAGAAAAACTCAATCCAATAAAATTTAAATTAGCCTTTAAAAAAACGCAAGTAATATCGCAAAAATTGTGTAAATTATTGAAGGACTAAAATACCTATACTCTCATGATAAGGAACAACATGCTGTGCTATTTTTCATTTGAAAACCGTTTCTTTCAAACTTTGTTTCAACAGAAATCACAGACTATATAGAGCCAATTATATGCTGTGAAATCACTGTTATTGAAATCCGTGTTGTGGAACGCTACAATGCCAAGATCTGTATATACCTTGCTTGCTATTAGTTTTGTTAATTAACGTTCAATCCCAGTTAAACAGACCAGTACAATAAAATCAATGTCTGGCCATTTACTTGACACACATAGCCTTATACAACAGCAATTTAATTTTCAGTATATGGAAATATAACAACTACAAGATCATGCAGTAAAGTTTACATATACCTCTTTTGTATTTGGATCTCAATGTTATTAGTAGGAAGTTACCAAGTAATGGACATATCCTGTTAAATATGTTGTGGTGATTTGGATTAGCACCATGTTCATAGTAATTTTGTGGAGGATTTTTGGATGAACGATTTCGTTCTAGTAAAGGTTTCTAAATGTATTGGCAGAAAGCAGCCTTTAGATAATACCATGTCTAAATAATACATCGTGAAGTAGCTACCAACATACTATTATTGTTATTATTTTATTATTATTATTATTTATTTTTACACAGGTTCGCTTTGTCCTGGGCTTGTAGTATTTTCTCATCGGTGCATTGCACAAGATGGTATACTTCGGGATGTTGTTTTTCCAAACACGTACGTTTCGCCTAGCACCCTTCGTACTATAGCGCAGGCGTCCAGGTCGACTTCTGTAGGTGTAAATAGGGTTTCTCTTCCAAACCTAAGACTTCCAGACTGTCCTTTAGTTTTTTATGTATTTCCCCAATTGCTCTGATGACGACAGGAACTACAACAACTTTACCCATTATTCTCCACATAGTGCGTATTTCGACATTTCGTCATCAGCCAATGACAGGTATTTTGATATGTTTTCTGTATGTTATTGGGCAGAGGAGTGCTATGTCCGGGATGTTGTTGGGGATAGACTTAACAGTAATGATTTTCGTGTTCCAGTACAGGTTGATTTTCCTTCGTCTATAACGGGCGATGGACGGGGTGGGATTTTCGAGTAATGTGTATTTTTCGCGTAGTATTCTGTGACACTGTTGCGTCTATCCGTTTTTTTTTTTGCGCGCCATTGTTGAGCATCCCGCCAGTAAGTAGTCCACTATTTCTTCTGTCTCTCAGTAGATTTTCTTTGATGATTCTTCTTCTGTATGCTCTCGTAGGTATTACCTGGTCTTGTATTGGCGCAAGCAATCCCTCTGTCTCCACAAGCAAATTCCAAGTGTGCAGCCATGCTTGTGAGTCCTTTGCGCTAATATCCTCACTTTCTATCTTTGTAATATACTTCCCATGCAGCAGCTTGCTTCTTCACTTGCTTTTCAGGTATTCTACGCTACTGATCTTAGACATTACAAAATACCAAATCAAAAACAATATGAAACAAATAATAACGTGTGTAGAAGATAAGCATTGTAATGGGTCATTGTTTTGAAGTACGCGCATTTACACTCTTAATTCATTAAATGGTTATTACTTAATTTCAATGTGCATGAAATATTAGAAAAATGCGGAATTCGACCCAATTCTGATTAGTATTCCAATTTTGATAATTTGTGTTAATTAAATTAAACAAATTATTATTATTTAGTGGGTGATAATTAAAGTCTCTAGGCACTGTTTGGCATCCAGTACTATTTACATTGTCACTCCACAACGTCAGCAACGACCGTCTTGGGCCAAGTATTGAAAATATCAAGTCGTAGGATTGGCATCCCTGGGACAACGGGTGAACAAGATAGACATAATGATATAAACAGTTTAGACTATCTATGGCTATATGAAGAAAATAAAGCAGAATAGAAACTGATACAAAAAGAAAAACCAGCAGAGGAGATTTCAAGAGGACTGTTTCAGAGAACTATCAAAAATATCAAAATTAGCACAATACACATTCGCCTAGCAAGGGAGTTAAACATTAACTCACAATTTGCTCAACAGAAAGGGGAAATCTATTTTATTATTAAGTAATTTATGCGAGAACGAGAGACAAGTATTACTCCGCCTAACTTCTAAAGATGGTACAGAAAAGGCGTTTAATAAAGCGTCGTACAGAAAGCTTCTGCAGGAGTAAGTGTTATTTTTCTTGAGCTAAAGGTAGTCTTTGCACGTTTTCAATTTCCTTCTTGTGCACATTCTAATAGGAACACCATATGACTGCTGCGTACTCAAGTTTCGAGCGTACGAAGGATAAGTACAGCTTGCAAGTCTGGATCTGTGAATATTCTGGTGCTACGCAATACGAAATCCATGGTCCTTGTAGTGGCGGAAACAACTTCTTCAACTGCTGTAATATTACGTGGCCGTTATGGTAAAGCGCTGAATACATATCTGCATATGTAATAATCTATTGTTGTACGCTCTCGCTGTCGCTGGAATTGAACATATTGTTAATTTGCAGATTGTTTCTCTGTCCAATGTATACATCTTCTCTTTGTAAATTTACTAATGTAACAAGGCAGAAAGCGCCAATAGTAAAGCGTCTGCCCGCTATAACAGGTTATAGTATATCAGAGGTAAGTACATACACCTGGGAATTAAAATTCCTTTGTAAAATTACACAATTCCCTAACATGCTGTACTCTTTAAATGTGAAATTGACAACACAACAGTGCCGGCACACTCCGCTCCACACAAGTTTAATTAATTAATCCGGGACAGCTGTTTCGAGGATGTGTCGATCCTCATTTTGAACCGTTGACCAACGGGGTGTGGCGATATTTTTGTGTTGTTTGCACAGTCCTTACTATCATTATCGAAGGAGTGTGGGCCTAGATCCGAGATCCTTAACTTTGGTACAGCGAGTCATTCTATTGAGTAGCCAAATAGGATCGGGAATACAATGACAGCTATAAGTAAGTATCAGCCAGTTTTACATTTAGCAAAGATCAAAGTATCATGCCTATATGCTCACGTTATACCCTTGATACTAAGTCCTACCAAAATAGTTTAAACGGAAAAAATGATTTTGCTCTCAAAAAATGAGTATGAGAAACGTCACATAAAGTTGGTTGATTAGGTTTTTTTAACAAGGTATATAACAATAATGGTAACATAATTATTATTAAAATTATAATAAAGCTTATATGGAATAACATGAGGACAAAGGTTATAAACTTACTTGTATTGTCTAGGTTTCATTGCAGACATTTTTGTATAATTTTAATAAATAGAATAGATGCAAAAATACTTTTAAGCGCTACTCTAAAGTTTATTTGGTTAAGGCTTCGAATTATAAATAAAATTGAATGTCATTATATTTGTTGTTTTGGTTTTGGTTGTAAACGAGAAGCTAATATCACCTTACGTGGTGTAGGTTATGATACACGCTTGTTTTCAATAGACACCTCCCAAAAAAAAACTTGCATGTTTCTAATACCTAGGCATACATGCAAGTTTCCCGCCTGAAAAACATCCAACTCTTAAAATTAAAATTATTATTATACTATTACTATATATACATACATGCTAGAATTAATTGCACCGATTAAAAAGTTATAAAACATTAATTCCCTTGCGGATTAATATCTAATTATCCGTTATTATTGCAATTTTGAATTATATAATCGAAAGCCTGTCAGCAACGACAATAATAACATTATTAAGCACTACTCACGGAAGAGTAATTTAATCATCATCCAGAGAATGGCAGATAAAAATATTTTCGGTATATGTAGGTAGGCAGGCGTTCTATACTGATGCGGTAGAGAAGCCAATCCAAGCGCAAAGAGAATTAACAAACAAAATTAGTAACGGCAGAAAATTCGCAGTGTGTAACAAAAATATGTGGAACTTACCATTATTACTATTTTTGTATGATAAAATATCCAGTAGTTGCGTTGGACGCGTTGAATTCACAGTATATTAATGTTGTTGTTATTACTTGGTAATGTACGACGAAAATCTTCAAATAATTAAAAATGATCTGTTTAACTAAAATTCAATTAATGTTCGATGTCAGAAATTCAAACTTAACTTGAACAGACAACAAGTAAATATTCGCACGAGTATTCCTTCTGAGCGCGAGATTCATTACTTAGCGATTTTTCAGATCGTCTTTCCAATTATATATATAAAACAAACGCACACTCACACCAATACACGTTTACGACTTATTAGGTATACAGTATGAAGATAAAATGTTTACATTGTCTATTAACGCGACGACAGTTAAAACAGTTGTATATTCTAATCACACGAATTTGTATTTACCACAGTCGATACTAGTAGCGCTTATCCCTTCCGAGATAAAGCAATTAATACAGGAATAATTATATTCGAAAATTCAAGGTGCTTTAGTTATTTCTCCCACAACTTCATATTATCAAGAATGCATGTGGTATGCGAGTACGTTGGGTTTCTCTTGATTATAACTACGATAAGTGCATTGTGCCTATCGTACTTTTGAATGCTACCGCTATATTTAAATAATAACATGTAAAATAGAACTTAAATAAAAATAAATTTTACAGGGTGTCCAATTTTCGGCGAATAATAGTAGTGGAGGAACTAATAATTGAAAATCTCAGTTTTATTTAAACTCAATATTTCAGAACTTAGAGAGAAGAGTTAATTATAAGATTAAATAAGAGAGTCAACTGTAAAAAAAAAATTTTAATAATGGAACATTTCAAAAAAAAAATAAAATTGACAATACATTTAAAGTATGTTTACAAACGGAAAATATATGAATTTTAAACGGGATGGATACAGTTCGGTTTTAAATATGCGATTTACTTCCGAAAGTCTTAAGTATTGTAGTAAATATCACTACAATACTCCGGTGTTTGAGTCTGACCAATACTCCAAACTCCAAACCAGACAACGAATCGTATACACAGAATTAATTTTGAATGTGAGAGGAACGCTGTCCCTTATTTGAGGGAATAAATTTGTAAATGGCTTGGTCACTTGATTAATTTTGCAAGTTAAACTGCTAATAAGTGACCAATATGATGCTGCTATTACAGCCACTCACGGTTTCCCTCTCCTTCGAATCGACGAGCCGGGTATATCTCTTGGCATTATTTTGGTTATTATT
>LR737385.1:3916417-3929519 GCA_902655005.2 Marronus borbonicus
TTATTTCTATGCATTTTTTTAGTGTGTTGTTAATGAATGGTAAACATTTAAACTTAATTTCATTCGCCACGTCCTTAGTTGGACCATCATTCTTGGGGAAAACACCAAACAGTTTTCTTAAATTAGAATGTTGATTAGAAATATGAGTGACTCTAGGCTTATTTGCTATCACAGTGTTGATATTGGTTGTTCAGATGGTTCGAATGGAAATTAATAAATCTGCCTGACGCAGTTCGTCTTTGATACTAAAATAAAATTATGACATTGTTAAGTGATCATACATTTGCCGTATCCAAAGAAGAAATACGACTATTTGTCTTCATTTCTGCCATGAATTAGAGATGAGAATCGAATGTATTGAATGAACTTCGAGTGGATTCTATAGCGTTACCTTGGATGGTACAAATTGTATCTTCAACATATTTGTATATAAAAGTTTCGGAATATCATTATCTAACAATCATTAGGAACTATTTTAGTTCCTAATCATTGTTCTTGTGTGTGCTTCTCTTCTACTTTTTCCAATAATAATAGTAATAATTAATGTACTTAGAGGTCTATTTCCAGCCCCCCACATTCCATGACCCCAGCCCTTCAAATTTTTTCCTATAAGATCTTCTAAAAGGAAACTTTCTTGCAAGGTGTCAGGAACGAAGGTTCCTATTTGAATTGATATAGCGCATTATTCAAAGAACAAAGTACTCGTTGTACCGCTTTTCGTGTAGCCTCCACAGCTATCTATAAATCACCGACACTGATTGACGGACCCTGCACCTATAGATGTTTTGGAATTTTTTCTGTACGATGTGTTGGAACAAATAAATATTCGGAGATTGTTTCTGTACAAAATAATAAAGCTATATGTTGTTTCAATATCATAATTTAAAGTGCAAATGCAATTAAAATGTATAAGGATATAACGGCGATTAAACACTGTGGACAGTTGTAATAAACGATTCCATACTAGGAAAACGCAGAGATTTCCACTGAAAGAGGAATATATTCCTGGAAGCTTGCAAATAACTTCGATGCTGTTGATAGGAAAATTCAAATTGCGGTTAGAGAAGTATTTATTATGATTTATGATCTTTCTTTATGGTAGACCATTGTACACACGTACTTAAGTGAGTAGTAATGATTAATGATTATTAGTATAATTAGATACATATATTATAACCTGATAGATGTACTGTTTACATTTAGATTTACGCATTTTTTACACGTTTTTGGAAGTTTGGAATTGTGCCCTGTTTAATAAGAGAAAGCGAGTTTCACCTTTGCCAATTATAAGCTCTATAATCTAGTAGCGACCTTTAGTTAATAGTAAGGTTAAATATTCACCTTGTTACTATTTCATGACTTGTAATAATTGTATTATGTAATCGACATGTAAGTAGCTAATTATGCAACGAAACAATGTTACAGATAAAGAACTTGGGATGACGCTGAGTGAAATAGTTCATCTAACTAAGCAATGTAAATTTTAACTAGCGATTTACATATAAAATGTTTAGAATTCAACATAGATTAACGAAAATCATCAAATGCGCCATACATTTAAATACAATAATCTTAACAGCTTAATTACGGTCCTGTTTGTTATGGTTAGAAAACGGACTGGCTAGATTCCCAATAATAATTAACAGCATATTATTGTATTTAACACTTCAAGTTGTTCATCCTTGACATTTAATGTAGTACTTTACATATTTTTCTCTAATGCGAAAATGACGCAAAAGAAACCGTCTGTAGCAGATTTTTATTACAGAGATTCCTTGTTTGCACTTTCTTTGTAATTTGAAACCTTTATCGCAACCACAGTTCTGGGTTATGAGAATCATTATTATTTCTTCTAATAAGTTCCTTTCGCGATAAAATCAAGGAGATTTTTGGAACTTTGTGAATTAATATCGAAGAAAGACACTTTAGGTATTTCGGGAATGTTAAGTTAGCAGTTAAGCGTCATTCAAAAAAAAAATATCACCTTAATTCTAAGGCACTGTAAAGTAGGGCTATTTGGGAGATGAAGAGTTATTTGGTATTACTCTTCCTCAAAACCACAACCTTAGAACAACTTAAGTTCCCCAAAAGTGAATTCTGAAAGCAAAACAACTTCGTATTGTGCAGTTGAAAAGGGTTCTAACCGTCATTAAACATGTTTATCTCAAATATCGAAGCGGTATTTGGAAAGGTTTTGGCTTTGGGAATTTTTTTTGGAAAGTGGGGCTACTTAGAAGACTAAAACGGGATTATTTGGGGATATTCAAGCATTGCATACATTTCCAGGCATAGAAATGACAATAACTACAAAGCCCCCGAATAGATTGTAGTGGAAAAGGATGCTTTTACTCTTTTGTTTTTGTTTACCAACCTTTTAAATGATCTCATACAGTATTGCGGCAATTTAGGTTTTTTATACGTAATTTATAATTTAGCTTTAACTCGAAGACATCCTCTGTGATGAGTTTTAACACAAAATCAGGTTTAGTTTGTGCCTGTTCCTTTAATTCTTTGCACACTTTCAGTGGGTTCTCCCTCTGGTCGTAGGTCAGCAGTCGTGGAATTAAGGTTCCTGTGACGCGTTTCAATTCAAATGTTCAGATAGAATCTTTTGGGCTGGACTCCAGGAAATTCCAGTAATTCACTTCAGTTCGTCGTTTGTTGTGCGACGATCACACATGATAGCGCACTTTTTATACATTTTGGTCTGTTGGTGTTGCGAGGCGACCCGGAGTGCCATTTCGCCACGTTTGAACCACATAAATTCTTAAAAGTTCTCGAAGCAATGAAATTGTTTCTGCGACTATTTTCTTCAACAGGAAATAAAATTTGATACTGACGCGTAGCTATTGCACATCTCTGTATTGCTCTATGTTCATTATTATTTGCCTGTGTATTTTCCTTGGAGAAACTCACAATTTTTCATTCCTCAATCTAGGCTATAATTTTCAAATGTTGCTCCAGCGAAAAAGAGACAATAAAGAGCAAATTGGAATCCTAGTGCACAAATAAAAAAAGCTTTAAGATGCGTTAGGTGATAAATGGACAACAAACAAAATGTTCGTTGCATGTGGGTTGTGCAAACAAACATAGCTATTTAAAATTCAGGTCTATTTATGGAGAATAAACTGTACAGATATGTACTTTTCATTCATAAACTGTTTGCTCATTCATAGCCATCTTCTCATAAACAATCTCTATGATGATAATAATACTGGTCAACAACAAATTTGTTAAATGCTTAATTTTTAGGATCTCCCATGTATTTGTTGGTGTTCCCTCATTTACTTTTGTTTTTGGTTATTTGAATCCTAATTTATTGGCCCACTGGACTCCTAAGGAGATGTTGGACATTCTATCCAAAAAAGTTTAATGCTATATTCATTAGAAGTTGCTTATATTAAAAATACAATGTGATAATAAATAAGTTTATAGATTATAATGGATCAAAGAGTGTGCAGACTTTCTGTTGGGTTTCCAGATACCTTATGTATGTAGTGCATAGATTGCTAAAGTAAATTTCTTTATTACAATTGAAACTGAACGTTATATTGCGTTAACAAAAGATAAACGTCTAACATCTTTAAAATTAAATAGGTTATCAAATGAAATTCTTTAAATACACAAAACATTGACGTAATGAGCAAAAGTACATCGCTTACCAGTTCAATTCAGACAATTCTGAGGTTTTCAACTTATAACTCAACATACTGTCTTGCATTTTACAAGATAAACACAAATATAGGATTAGTAATAGATACAAATATTTTATGCCGCTGCGTCTTGGGCACGTCCAATTAACATTTATTTACATTTCAAATTTCGTCCGGGAACCACTTTCACATGATTTTATTTGCATAATTTAAAAAATGCAAAATTCGGAAAATGACCATGTAAATTTTCTGAGAAAAACCTTCGAAATCGAATAACATTCTACCATGTTCCAGGACCACATATATAATTATCGTATGGTTACAGTAGAATAACTAATAGCGCCATTATACTTGTGATTTTTAGTCGTTCTGGGAAAATAGTCACATTAGTTACTATTACTGCTTATATGCATATTCATTATAAACATTTGCGTAGAAATACTACGAAGATATGTTCGAAGCTACAGTATGCAGTAGTTTATATCTTTTGTGATTTAAATCTCTATAACTGGTTAATTACGTAGGAAATTCTTAAAAACCTCAGCAGAGTTCATTCATGAACCATTCAAAAAACCAAAAAAGTATTAATGAAATCGAGAGTTATAGATTCCTCACCACTGTCACCTATTTCAAGAGTTTCAGAAGAAACTTTGGTAATGAATTAAAGATTATTGTCCTTCTTCCCAACGAATGATATTTTAAACTCGTCCTAACATGGTTTCTATTGGAAGCGTTCTATCAGATTAATTAATTAAGCAATGTTGCAATTTATGGATAAACAATATGAACATCTAGATGATGGTTTTAATTAAGTTCACAGGGATATTATGTTCCGTTCATTATGGTTGATCACTCGATCTGTAGGGTGAAAGCAATTGCCGTTCTTACGCCTATCGTATTTGTCAACGACCTGCCGAATATATATATTTATAGTAAATCTTGGTCTTTATGCGGACATCACTTGCTTTTTATCTACAGGTGACACATCAAGCAGCGTAGTTGAGGAGAGTCGAAACATTGATGAAGAGATGTTTGAATTGGTTTAACAATAATAAACTTTATGTGCATCTGAGTCCTTTACATACTTTACAATTGCTATTAACAAAACGATCGTCCTGCTGGTATATCTGTTTAACAAAGTCAGTTTGGTAAGTATACGACATTTGTGTATTAAATCTGCTTCTCTATATGTAGATTGCGCCGACTGGTTTCAGAGTATAAATAAATAAAAACTAGTAGCTCGTTTTATAATTATGAAAGTAAGTATTTTTTATCACATTATATGAGGGTCAAAATTTTCAGTTAGTCCAACCTTTAAAATTATTTCTGAATATACGAAGTGATCGTTAACTGGTGCAGCAATTACCTGCTTTGTTATTTTACGTAACAATAATGCTTTTCATTACATTTTGCAAGATATTTATAATTATGTTTTTAGCTGTATTTAGGATGAAATGGAAACCTTCGCAAAAAGTAAGAAAGTTATGAGGACTCCTGAGGGAAAGTTAATAAAGCAAGAAGATAAATGGGAAAAGGTAATGGGACAACTACAAATATTAGTAAAAGAGATAAAAGAACTACGTACAGAACAAAGAGAATATAAAGAATTATTTGAACAACTTACACAAGATAACAAAGAAATAAGAAAGGAAAATGCAGAACTGAAGTCTGAGATAAAAACGGTGAAAGATAGATTAGATAGACTGGAACAAGAGAAACGAAGAAATAATGTTGTGATACAGGGTATAAAAGTGGATGAAATTAAATCAAATAATACTAAAGAAGAGATAGAGAATTTCTTAAAAACAGAATTAGAAGTGGACGTAGTATTGAAGGGAGCAAGAAAATTAGGTAACAGAACGTTCCTCGCCGAATTTAATAATACAAATGAAAAAGTCAAAGTCATGAGGGAAAAGAGTAAACTAAGAAACAGCAAAGAAAAAGTATATATTAATGATGATATGACAAGGGAGGAGAGAGAAATACAAACTATAATAAGGAGGAAAGCGCAGGAATTCAAAGAGATGGGGAAAGTAGTGAAAATGGGATTCCAGAAACTCACTGTGAACAGAGAGGAGTGGAGATGGAATAAAGTAGAAAAAGAGTTTAAAATTATATCAAAAGGCGCAAATAGGGATAATGAAACAGTAAAAGGCATGGAAAGGAATCCGAAAGGGCAGCAAAAAAACTAAATACAAAAACAAGAAGAGATAGTATACATAACGACGTAGCAAAGAATAAGGAAAATGAGTATAAGGATAAAGAAACAAACGAGAAACTTAACGAGAGAAATGATGATAAAAGATCAAAAATAATATGGAAAATAGGAACTTGGAACATAGCGAGCCTAAGAGGAAAAGAACAAGAACTAGAAAAAGAGTTTGAAGGAATGGGAGTAGATATATTGGCCATTACAGAAACGAAAAAGAGAGGTAGAGGGATATATAAAACGAAAAATAATCATGTGATGATCTACAGCGGAGTAAAAGACGAACAAAGGGCAGCTGCAGGGGTGGGATGTATAATACATAGGAAACTAGACAGAGAGATACAATGTTGGAAAGCATGGTCAGAAAGAACGTTAACAATAGAATTAAAAAGGAAAAATGAAAAAAAAACAATAATAATAACATATGGCCCAAATGAAGATGACAATGCAGCAAATAAAGACAAATACTGGAAAGAACTAACGTTAGCAAGAGAAGAAATAGGAGGAAATGTGTTTATATTAGGGGACTTCAACAGCAGAGTCGGGAGAAGAGATGAAATATACAAGGAGATACTGGGAAACCATGGAGAGAATGTTAGAAATAGTAATGGAAGAAGAATGTTAGATTTCTGCATTATGAACAATATGGTCATAACGAACACTTTCTTTGAACAGAAAAACATCCACAAATATACGAGGGAAAGAAAAAGCAGAAATGAACGATCAATTATTGACTATGTATTGATAGATAAAAATAATAGGAAAGATGTGTTAAATACGAAAGTGCGAAGAGGACCAGAGATTGGCAGTGATCACTTTGTAGTCATATCCAAAATAAGAGAAATCGTTGTTAAGAAGGGGAATAACAAAATAAATAAACAGAAGGAAACCCAACCAGAGATAATAAGAGCACACAAATTGAGAAACCCAAACGTTGCCAAAAATTATGAGAAACGATTAGATGAAATAATAAGGTACATGCAAGTAAAAAAAGAGAGGGGTTCAATTGAAGAAACATGGAACGACTTTGCGAAAGCAATTTTAATGGCAGCAAAAGAAACGTGTGGAATGAAAAAGAAAGGGAAAAGAAAACAGACAGCATGGTGGACCGAGGAATTAAAGAAACATACGAAGATGAAGAAAAAGGCATGGAAAATATATCTATCAAACCAAACAACAGAAAATTATGAGAAGTATAAAAGTGAAAGGAAGAAAGTTAAACAACTAGTAATAGAATCCAAAAATAAAACATGGAGAGAATTCGGGGAGAAGATGGAACGTAATAGTAAAGAAAATCAAAAGATGTTCTATGGATTTCTGAAATCAATTAGACAGGAGAAAGCACAAGAAATACATCATCACATAAAAAGTAAGAATGGAAACATTTTAACAGATAATAGAGAAATAATAGCTAGGTGGGAACAATTTTTTCGAGAGCTGTTGCAAGATGAAAGAGACGAAGAAAATAAGAAGGAACAAGTGAGAAGAGAGAAGGTTGATAACAAAGAAGTAGATGAAGAAATCAGCATGGAAGAGTTAGAAGAAGCAATAGAGAAACTAAAGAATGGGAAAGCCCCCGGAAGTGATAAGATAACAACAGAAATGTTTAAAAACATGAGTATGAGAGGAAAACAAATAATGTTAGACATATATAAAATCATATGGAAAGAAGAAGAACTACCAAACGAATGGAAAAAAACGTTAATTGTGCCAATATATAAAAATAAGGGGGATAGAAGACATTGTGACAATTATAGAGGCATATCATTAGTAAACACTGCTATGAAAATAATGGAACGAATACTAGACAAGAAAATAAGAACAGCAATAGAAGATACATTTGAAGAACCACAAAGTGGGTTCATAAAAGGCAAGAACACGCAAGACCATGTTTTCTCTATTAAACAATTAACACAAAAGATGTCACAAGAGCAGAGGAAATTATTTTTGGCATATATTGATTTGGAGAAAGCATTTGATAAAGTACCAAGAGAGAAATTATGGGATATTCTGGAAAAAAGGGGCTTGAATAACAAATTAATACGACTCATACAAATGATATACAATAACAACGTAAATGCTGTCATCTACAATAACACCGAGTCGGAAACCTTCATAACAACAGAAGGTTTGAGACAAGGAGGAAGCTTGAGCCCAGTCATGTTTACTACGTACATGGATGAAATACTTAAAGAATGTACCAGAAGAAGTAAAAAACTTACAATAGGATATATGAACCTACAGCGGGTGACAATCTCAGAGGGCGCATTCGCAGATGATGTAGTACTGATGGCAAAGAACGAACAAGATCTACAATTAAATTTAGATATATGGAACTCTGTACTGAATGAGAATGGAATGAAAATAAACAAAAATAAAACGAAAGTAATGGCAATAGGAGAAGAACCAGTATTAATGAAGATACAAATCGAAGGGACAAAAATAGAACAAGTAAAAACTTTTCAATACTTGGGAGTTACAATTGATGAAAGCGGGTCGCAAGAAGCTGATATTAATAAAAGAATAGAAAAGACAACGAAACTGTATTATGCTATGAGCAGTAGATTTATAAATAAAAAGGAAATATCTAGTACAACAAAAATGAAGATATTTAAATCTATCTACCGACCGATCCTAACGTTTGGCTGTGAATCATGGATATTGAACCAAAAACAGAAAAGTAAAGTACAAGCTGCTGAGATGCGATATCTGAGAAGAGTACGAAGAGTTACCAAATACGATAGAATGAAAAACGAGGACATAAGAAAAGACCTAGAGATAACGCCAATTTTAGAATTTATTGAACAAAGACAACTAGGATGGTGGGGACATCTACAAAGGATGAGCAGTACAAGACAACCGAAAAAAATATGGGAAGCAAGAATTGCAAGGAATAGAAGAAGAGGTAGACCAAAACAGACATGGAATATGGTAATTGCAGAAATTTTGAAAAAGAAAGGTGTAACATGGACAGATGCAGCTAAGATAGCAAAGGACAGGGCGAAGTGGAAGAAATTTGTGGACAGCTGAAGAAGAGATACTGCCTACACCGTTTAACGGTAGACAGGCTTTGGATTATATATATATATATATGTTTTTAGCTACCTAAACCTCTATTTCCTTAAAAAAAAAATCCACAATGCAAGTATAATTTTAATATGAATTTTAACGAGATTAAACTACCTGCTTGACATATTGTAGTCCTTATATTGAAACGCGTTCGAAATATGCAAAGCTTTCAAGATTGAACACCAAATTTGCCCAATTCAAACACCAGAAATGGAATTTGTCAAACGACGCTATAGAATTTTTCTGTGTCCACCGTGTATCTCTAACATTTGTGTATTATGATGTCTAGTATTGACAGTAAAAGAGATATTTAAAGTTATACGCAAGTCCGGAGTTTGGACATTGAAGCCAAATGGTTTCTGGTGTCAGTATTGTTTGGATGGAGAAACCAAAAAGTAAAGATATGCAGGGTGTTGCACCTAAAATAAAGTAGGTGCTTAGTTCGTAAGTTTTAGCTTCGCACTATTTACACAATGGGTGCAATTCTAGAAGGTTGGGACGCCTGAGCATGAAAAGTCTTCCTATTAATTAGTTTAGGCATAATTTCCTTGTACACCAATATTCTCATCCAGCTAGCTTTCCATGCGTTCAGGAGAAATGGAGTGAGTTGAAGAATCATACTAAGAATTTTTGAAGGTTTTAGAAATATCTGTTAATCCTTCCAATAATAGAACATATAAACAAGCTTTCGGAGCAGCAATAGAGTTGTCCATTTCTGCTGCAGTTCCGAACCTGGTAATGAAAAATTTAAAAACGGAAGTTAAAAAAATGTTAAAATACCTATATCATTCTTTAAAAGGTATGTTGATGATTACGTCCTAACAATAGCTTTAGAAAAACAAAATGATATTGGAAGCCTCAAACTCATTCTAATCTTGATTAAAATTCACCGTTGAAAATGAAAATAAAAGCAATAGTATTAGCTTTTTGGATATGAGATTAATTAAAACTGATATTGCATATTCTGAAAGATGCACCCATAAAATATAATTGTTAATAGCTTGATTGATGGATATTATGCCTTTTCAGAGAAAAAAAAATTGCGCCAAAATATTAATGAAATTAAAGAAACGTTGATAAAAAAATAACTATCCAAATTCATTCATTAAGAAAGAAAAAAAGAGAAAATCTAAAACAACAAACACGTAACGATTATTTTCACAAACCAATCAAAATAACAAAAGATTTTTCACTTACAGGAAAGAAAGGATCAAAAATACGGAAAAACGCGTCATTTATAAAATTGACTGCAATGAATACAGAGGCATATACACAGGACAAACACAAAATAGAAAAAGATTTACACCCATCAATACAATACTAGAACCAAAAATATATATGTCCCGGCTTTATCGCAGCATCCTCATAATTTCAATTTAATTTAATATTTAATTACAATATTAGAAACAGAAGATAATTATCAGAAAAGAGTTATCAAAGTAATGTTCATATTAAGCACAATATGTTGTAATTTATTGCGACAACTGGTTGTCATCATGCCTTAATAAGAATTTAAATCCATTTAACGAAAAAATGTAAATCCATTTAAATCCATCCAACGAAATAAAATCGATATAGTTTCCTTTTGCTTTTGCAGTATTATAATTCTAAATGTACACACAAATATAACAAAAAACGAGAAAAAACAATGTTACACAAGTAAAAGAGAATTTCTATGCAAGTATTCTTGCTATACCCGACTGTAATGTTACACGTTTCTTTCTTACAATTATGCATACCCTTTAATTTAGTTATTTGCCACAAATTTTCAAGTAAAAGCCAATTAAAGAGTTTGCAAAATCAATTTAATGGTAAAAAGAAAACAAAGAACACAAGTAACAGTAAAATGAAAAAAAGTAAAAGGAAGAAAAAGGAGGAAAAAAAAAAGAATTCTTCTGATACAATATGAAAGCAAGAAGCATCTGAGCACTCTTCCTTCTTTTTGTTTGTTTAATTAATAAGAAAACAAAATAAAATAAAGAAGTGTAACTCAATAAAGTGAATTTTTAAAAGGAGAAAAAGTATAGTTACAACAGTTGTATATAGTGGCAACAGTTAAAATTGTTGTTGATAGGTTTGAGAATGTGGCCGAAGATGGTACGACGAAACGTAGCAAAATAAAATAAATACAAGGAAAAGAAGCTTTTTGTTTTCTTTACCAAAAACCTACAAACCAAACACGTTCTAGTAAAGGTTATTATGACATGACTCTATTCGTAAACTTTAACAATTTAAATGCTCTTAGCGATGCTTATGGTTTGTCCAAATATCAATTCAAAATTAATTTGTTTATATACATGCTGGTGATATTTTATTATTTGTTTTAAGTCCTACTTCTTGCCAATATCCGCAGGGATTTACAACTTCCTAGGCATTAAATCACTTGTTTTCCATATTTGTGAAAATGTTTGTATCAGATCGACTACGTCTGTTATAAATCCCGTTTATCCTTCCATGTATTATGCAAACTCAATTATAAATTTTCATAATTTTATTAGGAAAAACCAAAATATATGTAACTAATGTTAAATACATGTAAATTAATACAGGTGAGTCACATCAGGATATCTTGTTTCTTTAGATTCTGCTTGATATGTAAAAAATGCTTTAGAGTCTGTTTTTATATACTTGATAAATTTTTCTTTTCAGTTTATTGACAGATCTATATTTATTGAAAATTTAAACACAAGCTGCTGCATCAGAATAATTCAATGAATAAGGCAAACAACATGAAATTTAGTATAATTGACGGTAAAGAGCTGGTTACACTACACCTACTGTTGTATTCTCTTGTGAGACATCCTGTATTGTATCATTCCTAACAAGAAACATTTACATTGGGAAGAATTTTATGGTTCATTTTAGGTCATAACTACAGATTTGACATTCTCTGACGTACGCGTTTTTTGTGCCGCGAAAATTTGTAAATACCAAGGTTGATTTTGTTTACTAATGCCATAATAAATTTGCATATATACATATATTACAACTCGGCAAAGACAAAAATAAAAAAGCGAAAACTGGTCTATTCTTATTCCGGGCAGACAAGTGAAGAATACGGAAACTGGGGAACGCTTAGATTCCAAATATACTGAGATTATATAACAAAATAGTTTTGACATTCATATATCATATGTTTTTGTTATTGGCGCCTTTCTTGACGCGGCGATAAGAGGTTTTGCAATCAATTTGAATTCAATTATTCAAATTTGTCCATCTATAGTCACCCTGTATACTATAAAATTTTAGTTTTACGTATATGTAGATGAATGGAATATCCAAACTTTAAGGTCTGTTTATATTAGCCGCTTGCGAGGTATCATCCATAGATACATTAAACGTAACATGAAGTGACCGTAAGTAGACATCTTGTATTCATTTATTCTATATTGATGTTGAGAGTCTAGGCACTCCCAGTTGAGGTGCAAAATTTAGACGCTCCGCTAGTCCGCCGATATGATTCTTCTTCTTCCTGATCCTTGTTAAATCCCCGAATAAAGGCGGTCTATCATTTTCATGTCTAAAAGAAAAATGTTTCTATCTATAAGAGCTTTGATACGTGATAGACAGTATGAATATGTAATTAAAAAGCGTGGAAGAGAAAAGAAGTTATTTTTGAGGCAACAGGTTATCAGGAGGTATAAGATGAATACGTGCAGTTGTTCAAAAACATGGTTTTGGTTATTTGTCAAGATCTTCTGGGCAGCATGCTAACGCCTAGTATACACGAGCCCATTTACTTACCTATGATTCTATGGGTATGTGTTCCTAAACTATGCGCGTTATACACAATTAGAAAAAAAAAACATAAAATATTAACCCCCTTTAACCAGGAGAAAGATTTCCACTAAAATATTTCTCGTATGTTCTACCTGCTTCTCGGTTGCATATTAAGTTCATATGATAACAACTTTTAGATATTTCCCTTTAGCTTATTTTATAACCTATTTTCTACAAACTTTCTCCATTTTGTTCACATTGGTAATGCTCACCCTACACCATCAATAAGGTCTGCTATTTCTACAGTTGGAGGAGTGGATCTATCTTTTTACCAAACTTCAGTAGCTCACTTAGCGAGGTCTTCCTGTAACTCTCTTATGCTACGAAAGCCTCACTAAACAGAGAAAATCTGATTCTACAGGCAACAAGGCAGTGGAATAGTATGTGCCCA